>JAJGOT010000361.1:0-102500 GCA_022457155.1 Cladopsammia gracilis
AACGCCATTTTTTCGGCCGATTCGTAGGTCGTCTTCATCTTTAAACTTAAAGGCGTTACAGTGAATCAATGGCAATGAAACTTTCAGATAATATTTTGTACATCGGTAAGCATGCACAGTGAATGTTTTAAAAAAATCCATCGAGCCGTTTCTCGGGTTTTCGCAAAAGCCATTAAAATCGAAAATTACTCAAAACTTGCACATGAAGCGATGTTAGGAAAAAAGGTAGTTCTCAAGATAGCAAAAGAGAAAGTAACCAAAATTTTCAAAGTTTACAAACATAACATCAAGCTACTTTTTGACATTATCATTAAGTAATTTCACAAAACCAGTGTTAATCTCTCGATCAATTTAATACCAGTACCCAAATAGTAGGTTTGAAATGTTATTTCGATTTATTTTAATTCAAACATACATAATTTTTTTTATTCTTGCAAAATCTATATACCATATTTTAAGATGCCTATGTGGGATTCTCAATGCGAAATCTTAAACGCGCTAAATTTCACTTTTAACTGATTTCTGAGTTTCTTGTTTATCGTCGTCATGGTAATATCGATTTTACCAGACAATATATCTTGCCAAACTTCAATTCAAAACCAGTTAGTGGTGAAAATTTCACATTGATCTGACTTGGAGAAGGCCGCTTAAAAGCCTATTGAAAAATGTTGGTATGGTCTCCAGAAAACTGTATCGAACCACCTTAAGGTACCATTTTCTGCATTCCTGAGACAAGAAAAGCGTTTGTGAAGTAAAGATATGATAAAAGACCGCATTTTTTATTAGCCTATTGTAGAGAAAAGATCCAAAGTCGCTTTATGTGTGCTTTTATGTGGGTGACCCGTACGGGAGACCGGGAGATTATTTCCGTATAAGACTCCGGATAATCCGGGAGAGTTTTTTTTTTTTTTTTTTTTTTTTTTTTGTATTTTATTAGTTTTTTTTATTCATAATACAGATATATCATTATAACCTATAAGTGTACTACCCACCCCAGTGACATCCCATACAAGTTGAATTCCCACCCACGTTTAACCTGCCCCTCCCGACCTTACCAAGTACTATGCTCCCTCCCCTCACACTACTCACCATTGTAACTCCCCTATCATATGCATCCCCTGCTGCCCTTAGTATTTATACACATAGATCCCAAACCCCGTTCAAGCCCACCTTTTTAAACTAATCCCCACCTCAACATACACCTTAACAGACACACATTGAACACAAGACACACTAAGCGCTAAAATAAATAACCAAGAAGAATCTAAATTAATTATGATAATAGCAAAATTTAAACTATAGAAGATGCATGTTTCAAACCGTTATCACTCGAAGCCACACTTGTCCCATTTCGAAGCATGGACTCGCCTTTTCCCTTTTAATTTAAAAATATGGCCCTCCAACAAATAGACTGATTTGATTCTTACCAAAAGAATTCGGAAGGACGGTTTAGAGTTGTTGATCCTACAGTAATATATATATTGCTTTCCGATAAGTATAAGGTGATTTACCAACTCGAAATCGTCCTTCCTTTGCCAGTCACCAAATATTATATCTACATTGGAGAGCGTTTCAACTTTAATATTTTGGTTGTTGCACCAGGATATAAGATCCTCCCACATTGTTGCAGTGAATTGGCAAGTCACCAAAAGATGCTCAAGGGATTCGTCCGTTGTTCCACAAAAAGAGCAGGCTGAAGAATCTATTTTACCTATTCTCTTTAAATATGTATTCGTTGCTAAATACCGATTTAAAATTTTGTATTGAAATTCTCGCGATTTAGTGTCCAAAGCAACTTTGAACGGTAAGCTATAAATTTCCCTCCAGTCCAAATGAACGGTGTTAAAGTTTTCATTATACCTAAGTTGTGCCGTTGGTGGCGTGACAAACTGAGAGATCAATTCCTCGTAGACACCTTTGGATATCACCTTGTCAATAGAGACTTTATGATTATTTAGAACCAAATGGATTTGATCATCAAGGATAAACATTTGCTTGTTTGAGTACCCGTAACTTTTTAAAGACCGTCGCCATGGTGCAGGGATGGCATCAATTAAGGATATCAGATCAAAGACATCTTTCGGAGAAAATTCCCACTGGCGTACTAGATTGCATTTAGTGATCAGTTGGTTACTTTCAGTGATCAAGTCCCCTACTCTGAAGATTCCCTTACCAGCTAGTCTTGGATTAAAAACTGATTTGCCATCAATGCAGATATTTTTGTTGTTCCAAATCACAGTGTTACATATTTCCTGATGGGAAAGCTCAAGTTCACATTTATTTGCAGCCGCGGAACATAGTGTGAAGCACTCAAGGCATTCCCGATAAAAAGTTGGAATACTTATCGAGAGTTTCTTAATATCAAAATTACAACAGAAAATAATTTTTCCACCAACAGGTTCCAAATAGTGTGATAGGATGGTTTTTCCATGCACGAGGTTCTTTATCAACAAATCGTTTGCAAACCATTATTCTTTGAGTTTTAATAATAGACTCCAAATGCGGGGCTTTCAGGCCACCGTCAATAGTATCACTTATTAGCGACGTTCGTTTTACTTTGTCTTTGCCTTTCCATATAAAATTATAGATAATCTTATTGGCTTCAGTTATTACTTCCTTGTCAATACAAATTGAACCAGCTCGGTACATCAACATCGGAATTGCAAACGTTTTTACAATCTGGATGCGTCCGAAAACTGTTAAATTTCTCCACTTCCACAACTGGAGTTTCTTTTTAATGGAACTTATTATTTCTATGAAATTAAGTTTCTTTCTCAGATAGCGATTGTAAGTGAAATGCACTCCTAGAATTTTAACCGCATCCTTTACTTCAAGGTTCACCACATGATCTTGAATGCAGACTTCACCCGAATTGCCTAGAAGAAAAATTTCTGTTTTTTCTAAGTTCAGTGGTGAGTCCTGTACAATCCCCAAACTTAGAAACCACGTCGAAAAATGTACTAAAAGATTCGTCATTTCCCAGAAACGCAGTTAAATCATCCGCAAAGAGCTCGATTTTAATTTCAGTCCCGTTCACACTGATTCCTTTAATATAGTCATTATCACGTATACTTATAGCTAAAAGTTCCAGAACTATAATGAACAAATAAGGAGAGAGCGGATCTCCTTGTCTTACTCCTCTTTGTATTTCAAAGGGACCAGTTGAAAACCCATTGTTAAGTACACAGCTTGAAATATTGTGGTAGAACGTATGTACCCATTGTATAAATGAAGGACCGAAGTTAAAGGCAGTAAGAGCCTGATACAGAAAATGCCTGTTAACTGAATCAAAGGCTTTCTGAAAATCAACGGCTATCATCTTGCCCTTGAGTCCGTAGCGTTCCGTGTATTCAAGGATGTCGTCTATTGTCCTAATTGCATCATTGATTGTTCGTCCTTTAACATATGCGTGTTGATTGTAGTGAATTATTTTCGGTAGCACAGTCTGTAATCTCAAGGCAATGGCTTTTGATCCAATCTTAGCATCGACATTAATCAAGGAGATCGGTCTCCAGTTCGAAATTTTCCGCTTGTCTTTATCTTTCTTTTCTAATAACGTTATAATCGCTTGTTTTTGCGAGTTGGATAATTCACCGTAATCATATGAATAATTAAGACTATCCACAAGGAGTTCACCAAGATCTTCCCAAAAAGCAGTATAAAACTCCACTGTTAAACCGTCATTACCTGGCGATTTATTTTTCTGAAAAGACTGCAGACTTTTAAAACATTCCGTTAGAGTTAGTCTGCCTTCACACACGAGAGTATCCTGATCGGATAATTTCGGGATCCCTTTAGACCGTAAGAACGAATTAAGGACCGTGTCCGAGGTTTTAAGCTCATCCCTCTTATAAAGGTCCGAATAGAAACTCTCTAATTCTTTCATAATCTTTTTAGGCTCGGAAGTTACAAAGCCATCTTTCGTATATGCCTTACGGATACAGCTCTTGGACTTTCTGTGAGTTTCAAGGTTCAAGAAATATTTATTACTCTTTTCTCCGTACTCGTACCAAGTAGCTCTTGAACGGATTATCGCTCCTTTCGACAGGTACTCATAACAGGAGTCATACTCATGTTTTAAAAGTTCCAGTTTTTCGATATTATCTGGTGAAGGATTTTTGCCACAGTCGACCTCACATTCTTTCAAGGAGTTTTCGATGATTCTCAACTTATCTCTTCTCGCCTTAGCTTTTTCCTTACTTAATTTTATCGTTACTTGTCTAATCCGGTATTTAATTAAATCCCAGAGTACTCTCTTATCATTGACTTCCACAAATTCCCTGCGCCACACTGGTATATTATCATTTATAAGGCTAACATACTCGGGATCGTCTAATAAACTTGCGTTAAATTTCCAATAAGATGGGCCATGCCTTTGTTCTTCAATGCTATTTAAATGAAGTACAATAGCCGAGTGGTCCGAATTAATAGAGGGGATTATGTCAACATTATTTACCTCTTCTTGGTAGGAGTCGCTTAGCAACCAGTAATCTAATCTTCGTTGAATAACAGGACTTTTTTGCCTCCAGGTGAAGCGTTTGCACTGAGGATTTCTAACTCGCCAAATATCTATTAGGTCAAAATTTAAACACATGTCTTGAATGCAGTTTACAGAGTCTTTCTTTGTGGGGTTACCTCCACTGCAATCCAGGTCGGGGTTAAGACTAACATTATAATCACCTCCTATAACAATTTTTTGCTCTGTACTTAAATGAAGATTCTCTATTAACTTATACAAGTGTTTAAAAAATTCGCATTGTTCATGAACTTTATTCGGTGCATAAATGTTAGCTAAAAGAAAATCCGATCCCTGCACCGTGGCGTTTAGCAAAATGTAGCGACCTTCGAAGTCTATTTCGGACGATATAAGATTTAAATCCAAATCATCTCTTACTAAGATCATCACTCCACGACTGTGATTGTTGCCATGTGAATAAAATATCTTACCTTTAAACTGTGTTTTCCAGATAACTTCTACTTCTTTTGTACTATAGGTTTCCTGAAGAAAGATAATATCTGCTTTTTGCTTGTTTAGCCACAAGAATAACGCCTTTCTCTTTATGGATGAACGAATCCCTCGAACATTCAAAGAAAGTAATTTAAAGTTAACATTATCTTTTGTGAATATAAAACGTGACACATTTCTTTTCCCAACTGACTGAAACATGCATGACAACTAAAAAATACATCGCGCTTAACACAGAAACAAAACTACTACTACTTAATGCACGTAAAACAATGAACACTGAAATACACAAAAAAGTTAACAAAGGCAGCAGATATTCATTATCTATGTGCTGCCCCAGAGATTTAGGACTATTTCTTTCCATGCAGATTTAATTTTACTCTGCTCCCGTAAACAAAAGAATTAAAAGGACAATGGATTCGGGAAAAAAAGTATAAATATATAATAATAGCAATACTGAATAAAGGATTAAGGCGTCTAAATAATACATAATTCGCCTTCGATATATAGTTTATCTGGCTCTTGTTTATCAAAGTAGGCAAACTTTCCTTCCTCCCTTGCTTTTTTTTTTGGGCCACAATTTCTTCCTTCGATCCCGAATTGTTTTTGGAAGATCAGCGTACACTTTGACATCTGCTTCCTCGCCCAGCTCTCTGACGCTTTTGAATATTAGTTCCCTCTCTGGAAATCGTAGAAATCTTGCGATAATGGGCCTCGTCTGACCCGGCTTCTTTTTGCCCAACCTATGAATGCGCTGAAATTCAATCTCCCGAGCCTTTTCCACCTCTAATTCTTGCTCGAAAAACTTATGGATCACTTCTTTCGTATCCTCGATACCCTGGGCCGGTTCCGGGATGCCGAAGAATCTTAGGTTTTCTCTCCGGCTGTAAACATCTTGATATAAAATTTGATCCTCTAGCTCTCTAATTCTCTTCTCCGTCTTTTCTTCTTTCCTCTCTAAAGCATCAATATCAAGGTTGGACGCCGTCAGACCTGTCTCGATTTCCTGAATGGTAACTTCTAACTTTTTAACTTTGTCGTTGAATAAACACAAGCTCGTTTGAATGTTGGCGACTGCTTTCTCCAAGTTCGCGATCTGGTTGAGGGAGTCTTCTACTTTGCTAAGTTTTTCCTCCATGCGTTGTAGTCTGATCAGAATTTGTTCAAATTTTTCTCCGATGCCCTCGGTCATCTTTAGGGCTTTTAGGACTTGGTCGCTGCTGTCGCTGCTGTCGTCTAACACTGATTCCGCGCCAAAATCACTAATGTCGGCCTCGGACGACAATGTCGTATTAAGAGTCGAAATAAAAACCTTCTTGCCCTCCGGAGAACGCGTGTCACTGTCTGAGCCGGTGCTACTTCTCAGTTTTGCTTTACGCTTAAGATTTGGCTTGATTTCGTCGGCCATATATCCAAAAAATATCCAAAATATTGTTGAATTTACGGGAGCAGCGATAAGCGCGTCTTCACTCGCTCATGGCCGACCCAGACCCCCAATCCGGAGAGTTGGCATAAGTGTATTTTGCTGAGTTCTCGCTAATTGAAACCGGTCGTCAAATCAGCGGCTAAATACAGGGATTGCACCACAGTCAAAGTCTTAATGAAATCAGGTTTTTGAGCCCGCGAGAATGAACACCCACACACCAAACCCATGTTTTCACTCAAACCGCTTGTCGGTGCAATTCCCGTATTTAGTCACTCGTGTCGTCAATCTGTCCGCCATTTTGGATTGTATTTTGCTTGGACACGTGATCCCAAGGTTTTACTCTGACGTCGCGTGTACACATTTCAGCTCCACTACACAGGAAACAACATGATCAAAAACCATTAGGTTTATTTTGGCGGTTTCGGCCGAGCACCAGGAACTATAACAATACATTATACTACAACCTCTTATTACATCCAAGTATGCGATACGTAACATGATACAGAGCTGAGCGACAGTTTACAAACATAGTACTGTCAGACGGAGGCCAGAAAAAACCTGCCGGAAGAAACCCCGGTGGGGAAAATCTGGGTAGGAACCATGGCTCAACCTCTAAATAGCCCATCCTACGAGGCTACACGAGGGACGACATACTTAAAAATAAAGTAAAATAAATAAATAAAATAAAATAAAAATAACGTTAGCTAAACTGATCGAGGTGTCGGCCTAGAATGATATCCCACGTGATATTCATCTCTTATATAGCCCTCCCTTATGCACGTGCTCATTTCACTGGGCTAGCCCCAGTCCCCACTGTTCTCGTGCCGCAGAAATATTTTCGCTTTTGCAACAAATTTCCATACCTCCTACAAATCTGCATATGTATATATATTTCACTTATACGCCGGATTGTTGTTTCCCTGCACTTTCGTGTAAAACTTCCATTCTACATCTTTTCTTCATACATTTATAAATACTGTGCGGGTGAATTACAGAATTATGGTTTTGCCAAAAAGTTTTTTGTGGAGTGCAGTGTTCGGTGGAATACTGATCGGTGGTATTGTCACAATGCTGTCTTTAAAAATTTGGGACGCAAGCGTGCGGAGAGAAGAAGAGGACAACGATAACAGACAAGAAGAGCCGATCGCGGGTGGTGTTCAGGGAACCACAAAACTGGCACAGGAACACGATGAGAGATCCTGTTAGAAACGTGAGTGTATATACTTTCTATTCCTAGCTAAGTCGCAAAATAGAGGCAGAGAATCATGATCCTCGTCGAGAAAGCTCCTGTACTCGTGAAGAAGGGAACACAAACTCGAGAACTCGCTTGTACGCATTCTTAAAGGTTAAGAATTTTCTTAAAAAATCAAAACCTGAATAAAATATATATTTTAGCCGTTTACCGTTCTGAAAATATTTTTACTTCACAGCTCTAATGCTCTGAACTAAAATCCGCGAAACACGCGTTTTCTCGCGCGAGGCACTCGCGTGTTGTTTTTTTAGTGACAGCTAACGTGACAGATTTATTCCACGAAGTGCGAAGCCCTGATTTATTAGGGCCTGTTTATATGGTCCCGGGTACCCGAGACAACCCTCCCCCCGAGTTACCCTGGCCGAGATAACTTTTCACTTATTTCTTTGAAAAATTCAACCAACCGTTTACATGAGAATCGTGACTCGTCTCGGGAGGGCGAAACAACTCGGTTGGGCAAGTTGTCTCGCCTCGGCAGATAGGGTATCCCTGGCAGGCGGGACAACTTTTTCTCATATAAACATTTTGGCTCGCCTACCCGGGACAACTCACGGCGTTCTGCGTGTCACGGAAAGCCAAGTTTTTAGGTTTAAGAACACAAATTCGCATTAAAGAAGTAAAATGTAAATCAGCAAAGCCCACAGTGATCGAATGAATGAAAAAAAAAGTCAAAACAACAGGTATACGATAGCTGTATTTAGATTTGAATATTTACGCAGCGTTGTGAATATTTAAGTAGGGTCAACTTTGACTCGGTCAGCAGGGACAACATTTCTCATATAAACGCTCGGCAAAGTTGTCTCGGGGGGAGGGTTGTCTCGGGTACCCGAGACCATATAAACAGGCCCTTAGAATGAAAAGTATTTTCCTTTTTCTGTGATTGTGACTACATCAGCTGATTGAGTGATCCTCGCATGGATGTAGACACCGTTTAATACGGACGGTCGATTCGTTTTGTCGTGGGCAAAGTTCCTGGTGTTACTGCGCAAATCAATAACACGCGAACTCTGAAGTTTAATACTCAACCAACAGTTCTGTTTTTCACTGCTATTATCGCAGCTGATGTCTCAGGCATAATTCGCTTTACGCCAAATTATCAAAAGTTCATATTTGTGGATTGTGATTGGTGGATTTCGATCCAGTTTGACAGTTTCTGTTTTCACGGGTCCAACTGTTGACCACAATTTATAATCGACGGCAGCACTTCAGAGTAAGCCATGTAGAAGAAAATATATTTAGGATAATTAAAATATAAGGTATTTGATATCCGGATTAAAAGTCTCATCTTTTACTTTTCCTTCATAAATTTAACTAACCGGTGAAAATGCAACAAGAAGCTGCAGACGCCGCCGGATTAATTTATATTGTGAATTGGTTCTAGTCAGGAGCTCCTGTTCTAGTCTAGCAGTAAGAACAATTGCCACTTTTTTTCTTGCACTAATTCCAGTTTTCTGTTTTTCCACAGTAGCAGTCGTCGTGAGTCATTTTAGCCGCTTAATCAGAAGCTAGAAGAATGCAGCCTTTTGATTTGCAAGAACGCTTCGTATCTTCACCACGTAGAACTTTGTAAACATTAGTTGATTTGCGCGTCTCATTTGTGGAATCGTAAGACATTTAAGGAGAGAGAGTAGTGAAATGTGATTTCTTACGAGCAAAATGTTATTTTTTAAATACAAGAGCCTGATGCCACAACTGTAAATTTAGTTACCGCTGCCATTAGAAGAATTTAGATTCAAACAAGCTTTTTTATTCAAATGCTAGTGCTGTTGTAGTTATTAAAAATATGCTGAGTGAACGCTTTATTTGTCGATGATAAGTTTTTTGTCCTTTCTACTACATCATATAATCATCAATTGAGTCTTGAAAAGGATACTAAAAGCCTCCGAACTAAGTGTTACTTGAAGAGGGTTTCAAGCGAGATGTTTCCCTGTATTTTTTAAAACCTCGCAGTCTTAGCTTCTAAGTTCGTTATTTCGGCTCGGGTTAATATGAAAAACATCGATTCTTCCAGAAAGAACACCTTAAAATTAAGAAGACCTTAAACTTTGAGCATTCCTTCTTGCTTAGAAGCAAAGATATGGGTCAGTGTTGTAATATTCTGGGCCAAATAAACCAGCCAAAGTTAGAGAACACAACTTCCTTTTATTCTAGCAACTGACAACGTGTTTCATCCGAATCGATCTCCTGGAAAACTACTGGAGGAGCGGTTACACAGCTCACAACATACCACACTCCCCCACTTAGTCACGAAAACTATCATAATAAAACAACATCAAAACTCATCTTACAGTTCTTAAGTGTCTCTGTCCTAATAACCTAATAAGTCACTTGGTAACAAAATCAGCCAAGTATCGAGGGGCGTGTCTGTTCCTAACAGGATAGCGCTTTTCTGGGACTTCTTGTGAAGCAGACTGCACAGGTTCAATAGGTGGTGTCGGGATTTCTTCCACCTGCAGTTCTGGCTTTTCAGCTTCCAACGATGCTGAAATCGGGTCTTCCAGGACCTCCTCTTGCTTAGCAGTAGATACTTGGGGAACGCTGGACCGCTGTATGAGATGGTCTTGGTGCCTTTTCAACAGTCGCCCATCTTCCAGTTGAACTGCAAACGAAGTTGGACCAGTCGACTGTTTCAAAACTCCGGGCAACCACTTCGGTCCTCTTCTGAAGTTGCTTGCGTAAACTGTTTTACCTTCGAGCATGGTACGTTCCTTAGCATGCCAGTCATGTGCCTGTTTCTGAGAAGCCTGGCATTGTCTCACTTTCCTTCCAATTTCCGGGTAGACTAAATCTAGTCTCGATCTGGGTTTCCTTCCTAGGAGTAATTCTGCTGGCGACACTCCTGTTGAAGTCTGAGGGGTGATTCTGTAACGAGCTAGAAATCGCGAAACTCGCGTCTCCACACTTCCTTCATTCATCTTCTTCATCCCCTCCTTGAATGTTTGTACCGCTCTCTCTGCCAGTCCGTTTGATGCAGGGTGGTAGGGTGCGGTTCTGATGTGACGAATTCCGTTCTGTTTGAGGAAATCTTCAAACTCTTCACTTGTGAAGTTGCTGCCATTGTCTGTAACGACGATTTCCGGCAGGCCATGTGTTGCAAAAGCGATTCTCAATTTCTCGATGGTTGCACTCGATGTCGATGTGTTCATTGGAAACGCTTCCATCCATTTAGAGTGAGCATCTACCAAGATGAGGAACATCTTTCCAAGGAACGGACCTGCATAGTCTAGGTGAAGTCGAACCCAGGGTTTGTTAGGCCATTCCCAGGGATGTAAAGGAGCTTCTGGTGGTGACTTCCTGTTTTCCTGGCAAGGACTGCACTGGCGCACCTTCTGCTCCAAATCGGCATCCATTTTTGGCCACCACACGTAACTTCTCGCCAACGCCTTCATACGGCAAATTCCTGGGTGTGTCTCGTGTAACTCCTCTACCACTCTTGCTCTTTCTTTAGGGGGTACCACCACTCGATTGCCCCATAGCAAACACCCATCTTGAACACTTAATTCATCTTTCCTAGTGAAGTAGGGCTTCAATACTTCATCTGAGTTGTGAATAGGCCAACCTTGCTGTACGTACTTGATCACTTGTGACAGTATCGGATCGCACCTGGTTCCAGTTCTGATCTCATTCACACTTACTGGTGTCGAATTTAAAAGTTCCATTGCAAACACAGTTTCTGCAGGCAACGGTGTAGTCGGCGGACTAACCGGCAAGGGTAGCCGGCTGAGGGCATCAGCATTGGCATGTTCCGGTCCTGGTTTGTAATCAATGGAGTAGTTGTAGGTAGCCAGTGTCAAGGCCCAACGCTGAATTCTCGCTGCTGCCATGGTAGGTATGGCCTTCTTCTCATTAAACAATGATTCCAACGGTTTATGGTCAGTTACTAAGCTAAAATGTCTGCCATAAATGTACTGGTGAAACTTCTTCACGCCAAATACCAGGGCGAGTGCTTCTCTTTCAAGGTTAGAGTAATTTCTTTCTGCTGTGGACAGTGTCCTAGAAGCATATGCGATTGGATGCTCTGAGCCATCATCCATTCGATGCGAGAGGACGGCTCCTAAACCATATTGGGACGCATCACATGCCAAGGTTATCTTCTTCTGACTGTCGTAGTGGACTAGGAGTCTCGAGGACTTCAGGAATTCCTTTGATTTCTGGAATGCTTGCATTTGTTCTTTACCCCAATGCCAGCGAGTCTCTTTACGCAGCAATTCATGCAATGGAGCCAACACACTAGACAAGTTGGGTAGAAATTTCTGGTAGTAGTTGATCATGCCTAGGTACGATTTGAGCTCCGACACATTCGTGGGCGCTGGAGCATTGGTAATAGCATCGACCTTGTCTTCCAACGGTTGAATACCTTCCTTGCTGACCTTGTGACCCAGGTAGGTTACGTGAGGTTCCATGAACACACACTTGCTTTTCCGAAGTCGTAAGCCAGCACTTGCTAGTCGTTTCAAGACTTCTTCCAGGTTGTTTAAGTGATCTTCGTCACAAGCTCCGGACACTAGGATGTCATCCACCCGGACGATTACGTAAGGAATGTTCTGCAGTAGATTTTCCATGTTCCGCTGAAAGATTCCAGTTGCAGATGATATCCCGTAGGGTAGACGGTTGTACTGGAACAATCCTTTGTGCGTGTTGATGGTAGTGTACTGTTTAGATTCATCCTCAAGAAGTAACTGCTGGTATGCCTGGCTCATGTCTAGTTTAGTAAATTTTTCGCCTCCTGCTAGAGTTGCTAGGAGATCTTCAACTTTCGGGATAGGATAACTGTCCAACTTAGACGCTTGATTTACAGTTGTTTTGTAATCTCCACAGATGCGAATTGAGCCATCTGGTTTCAAAATAGGTACAATGGGGGCTGCCCATTCCGAGAACTGGACAGGTTCAATTGTTCCCTCGTCTTGTAACCTCTTGAGTTCAGCCTCAACTTTCCCTGTCATGGCGTAAGGCACTGGTCTAGCCTTCAAAAACTTCGGTTTCGCCTCTTTTTCCACATGAATCTTTGCCTTCGGGCCCGTGAATGTTCCAAGTGCTTCTTGAAACACTTCCGAGTACTGATCGATCATTCTTCCATGTGCAGACTCTTGGTTGTTTCCATCAACTTGCATTTTGAACAACTGCTTCCAGTTGAGTGTCAGAACTCTCAACCAGTCTCTTCCAAGTAAGTTAGGACCTGATCCTTCCACTACGAGTGTTCGCAGCTCCACTTCTTGTTTCTCATACTTTACAACAATGTTCACAGTTCCTAAGACCTTTACTAATTCACCTGTATAAGTTCTGAGTTTCACTTTAGCGGTTCCCATCTGCGGTTGATTCTTCACAGAATTTCTATCAATGATTCTCTTGTAGGTTTCTTCATTGATGATTGTAGCTGCAGCACCAATGTCAACTTCCATGCTTGTCTGAACTCCGTTTAGTTGTAGGTCGACTCGATACGGTTCTCTCTCCCTTTCGGCTATGTGAAACATTGTGTATTCTTCATATTCTTCCTCAGCCTCTTCTGCTGTCTCCAGGCGATGTGTATTTCCAAATTTGCTGTTGCTTCGAGAGCCCACTTTACGTTTACTACGGCATTTGCTTGCTTTGTGACCCTTCTTATGGCATCTAAAGCACTCTTCTTCTTTATACCTGCACTTGTCGGCCTCGTGAAACTGACCTCCGCAACGATAGCATTCTTTAGACTGCTTCGGGTTCCTTGGTGGCTGTTTCGGTGGCTCCTTGGTCACGCCGTTTACTTGTGGTTCTTTCGGTTTCTCTTCTGGGTTTCCATGCTTCAGATCACGTGTGTTTCTGTCGGCAGTTTCCATCGCGGTGGCTAATTCCATTGCCTTCTTGAATTCCAAATTACTTTCCGCTAGCAATCTCCGCTGTATGCGTTCATCATTCACACCGCAAACCAGTCGATCACGGAGCATGTTTTCCAGTTGGTCGTTGAATTCGCAGTGCTCCGATAAATTCCTCAGTTCGGCTACATAGTGCTGTATTGTTTCTCCCGGCTGGCGGAAACGGCTGTTAAATTTAAACCGATAGACGATTGAAGAGGGTCTTGGATTTAGATGATTCTTGACCAGCTTAACTAACTCAGCAAACGACTTGTCGGTTGGCTTCCTTGGATTTACCAAATTCCTGATTAGCTTGTAAGTTTTCGCTCCACATACGCTTAGCAGTACCGCTCGCTTCTTGTTGTTGTCCGTAATTTCATTCGCCGCGAAGTAGTTCTCGAGTCGTTCGGTGTACTCAATCCAGCTGTCGTTCTCGTTGTATTCCTCGATTTTCCCTATCAATGCCATGTTTTTGTCCGTACCTCGTCGCCAATGTAATATTCTGGGCCAAATAAACCAGCCAAAGTTAGAGAACACAACTTCCTTTTATTCTAGCAACTGACAACGTGTTTCATCCGAATCGATCTCCTGGAAAACTACTGGAGGAGCGGTTACACAGCTCACAACATACCACAAGTGTATTTTTATATTTTACAGACCGTCACAATGTTTAGGTACGCAAATCTTGCATTCACGGTTTTAATACCGCTGAATACCGTAATGCTTGCGTAATGTTAACATCGCGACCGATTCACTGACCTTTCTCTCCGCTTCTGAGCAATCCGCGTCGAAAAAACTGTGGTACATCGCTTTCTGTAATGTCACTCTACACCAAAAACACTTTCTACAAAATACTAAATTAGCTTGAGGTTGAGTTTACGGACTACACGCACACAAAATATCATGACGTATCAACTGCAGAATTTCAATTAGGGGAATCCCCTAATGTTTGAAAAACAATAGATGTTTTGACGACGCAAGCGCAATTCGTTCATCAGTTGATCAAATGCCAATCATGATCATGAAGGTGAAAAAAGAACGTTCAAAGACAGTAGACTTTTAATATTGTGAATAAGCGGTCATCAATTAGCTCTACAAGCAAGGAAATCGAGGTAAACTTCGCTGCTACTGAAGCCAATACTAGCGATCGGATGGATATAAATAGACCTCTTTAGCTTGTATGTTTTGTTTTCCGATCATGTGATGTTGCCAAAGGAATTTCATAAATTATGCATACATGTGCACGTGAAGAAAACAAAATTTAAAAGAAACAGTTCTCTAGGGTAACAACACATGATCTACATTGGGAAAACAAAACATACAAGCTGAAGAGGTTTATTTATATCCATCTGATCGCTAGTCTATTAACACATATATGTCATATACCTATACTTTTACAGTCCACTCATTGTATTGTTGGGTTTGTGACTAAATCTAGACCAGGCTATTGCGTTCAATAGGTTGCAGCGTTTTAATTATTGACTAGATAAATTTAACAAGTGAATTTTTACACAGTAGAGATATCCAGGGGGTGCTGACTCATGACAAAATCTCGTACAGTGTATCCTCAGCAAAGTCGAGCCTAAACAGCAACAACGTTTTTGAAACTTATATAAGTTCTTTAATGCAGACAAGTTCTCCTTTGGTATCACATAATTATATAAATCGGATATAAACACTTTCAGCGCAGTTTATCTACACAAGCATTATTTTCAGTGTTTGTGGAGGAGTAACAAGTTGCTCGGTTTTCATTTTCCACTCTGCCCGACTGTGCAGTTTTCGCAGAAGAAAACAAACGCTGAACACGCCTTTACAAGATTCCTCAGTGTTTGTTTCTACAACTCGCTAATCTCTTTATCACTTCACTGTTCAGAAGCTGATTTCGTACCTGTAAAGATCGACTCCGCTCGTGCCAACAAGTTGACGGTACAGTACAACATCTTCGACACCGGGTTTGGGGGCGAAATGCTTTAGAAGTGAGCTACATTTCGTGTACAGTGAAAATAATTTCGAATTTAGTATTAAATACGGCTAACCGCATTTTGTATGCTTTGCTAGGACACGTGACACCAATGTTTGACGTCACCAGAAGTTTTTTACCTGATTTTTGCATACTGCATACTGATCACGTCTACGCCGTTGTTGCATCCCGCCTGGACACTTTCGTGTCAAACTGCCATTCTACATTTTTCCTCCATACACATCTAAATACTGTGCGGACGAATTATGATTTTCCCCAAAGGTGTTTTCTGGAGTGCAGTGTTCGGTGGAATACTGATCGGTGGTATTGTCACAATGCTGTCTTTAAAAATTTGGAACGCAAGGGTACGCCGAGACGAAGAGGACAACCCTGAGAACAGACGAGAAGAGCCGATCGCGCGTGGTGTTCTGGAAACCACAAAACTGGCACAGGAACACGATGAAAGGTCTTGTTCAGAACGTGAGTGTATATATCTTTTTATTCCTAAGAGAAAGGCAGAGAATCATCCTCATTAAAACGGGGATGCAAACTCGAGAACTCGCGTGTACTTATTCTTCAAGGTTAAGAATTAAAAAAAAAACCTATATAAAATATATATGTTAGCCGTTTACCGTTCAGAAACCGTTCCGAAAATATTTTTACTTCACTTAATCACAGCTCTAACTCTTTAAACCAGAAGCTCCTGTCCGAACTGAAATTCGAGTAAACACGCGTTTTCTCGCGCGAGGCCCTCGCATGTTGTTTTCAGTATTCAGTAACAGCAGGAGCTCCTGGTAACAGCTAAAGAGACAGAAGTGCGAAGCCCTGATTTATTAGAATGTAAAGTTTTTTTTTTTTTTTTTTAACTGCTTTCTTAGCTTGTTCTGTGATTGTGGCGAAGCTGCATCAGCTGATTTAGTGATCCTCGCGTGTATGCAGACCCCGTTGTTACGGCGGTCGATTCTGTTCCTGTCAATAACACGCGAATTTTACGTTCACCTCGATTTTTGTGTTAATTGCCGCAATCGTCATAGCGGACGCCAGGCATCGCTTTGCGCAAAATTGTCAAAAGGTCATATTTGTGGGTTGTGATTGGTTGATTTCGATCAATTTTGTCAGTTTGTTTTCAGGGGGAGGAGTCCAATGTTTGTGGCCAAAATTAGGATTATTTATATAAATATCGACAGTAGCGTGAAACGTAACTGAACTTCAGAGGTCGCGTGTTATTGACTGACCAACCAACCGTAGCCAAACCAAAAAAAAAAACCTCCATGAGTGGTAGGGATAATGATGAATAAAATAAATAACAGCTATTATTTATGCTAAATACCGTTACGAACGATTCGTTTTGTCGTTTTCGTGAATCAATGTTGTGGGCAAAGTTCCTGGCGTTTAATACTGTGCTTTTCAATAACACGCGAATTCTGAAGTTCAAAACTCAACCAACAGTTTTCATATGATGCCCGATATATTTATAAGCTCCATTGTGCATTGTACACCTCCATTGTATTAGGTAAAATTATGTATTCTAAAATATTCTATGGTATTGTATTCTATTGTATTGTCGTTCTTTTGTGTGCTAATATTCTAATGTTTTAACAAAAGAACATATATCGGGGATGGTACAACAGTTTTGTTTTTCACTGCCGCAAATATCATAGCGGACGTCTCAGACATTTTGCTTTACGCAAAATTGTCAAAAGGTCGTATTTGTGGGTTGTGTTTGGTTGATTTCGATCCATTTTGTCAGTTTTTGTTTCAAGGGTCAGTGAAGGGTCCGATCAGTTTGTGGCCATAATAAATTTTATTATGATCGACGGCAACGTGAAATGAATCAAACTTCAGAGTTCGCGTGTTCTTGAAAGACGCAGAAGGCCATGCATGTAGAAGAAAATATATTTTAGGTTAAAATATAAAGTACTTGACATCCGTATCAAAACGTTCTATCTCTAGCAGCAAGAACAATTGGCCATTTTTTTCTTATACTTATTTCATTTCTCTGTTTTCCCAGGACAGCAGCAGTCGCCCCCGGGCAGTCGCCATGAGTCATTTTAGCCGCTTAATCAGAAGCTTGATGAGTGCAGCCTTTTGATTTTCAAGAACGCTTCGTAGCTTCACCACTTAGAACTTTGTAAACATTAGTTGATTTGCGGGTCTCATTTGTGACTTGAAATGTGATTTTTTAATTATACTGTTTTGTTTAAATTGCAGCGAGCAAAAAGTTATGTATTTTTAATATCAGAGCCTGGTGCCACAACTGTAAATTTAGTTACCGCTACCTCTAAGAATTTAGATTCGAGCAAGCTATTTTTACTCAAATGCTGTTGTAGTTATTAAAATATGCTACAGTGAACGCTTTGTTATTCGATGATAAGATTTTTGTCCTTTCTACTTACATAATATAATCATAATCTGAGTCTTGAAAAGGATACTAAAAACCTGCTAACTCTGTGTTACTCGAAGGGTTTCAAGCGATATGTTTCCCCCAACCTCGGATCTAAATTTGTTATTTCGGTTCGGGTATATGAAAAACTCATCGATACAACCAGAAAGAACACCTTAAAATTAAGAAGACCCTAAACTTTGAGCGTTCTTTCTTGCTTAGAAGCAAAGCCAAGTGATAGATCAGTGAATTTTTATATTTTACAGACCGTCTCAATAGCGGTACCTTTCTCTCCGCTTCTGAGCAATCCGCGTCGAAAAAAACGGTTGTATATCGCTTTCAGTAATTAGTGTCACTGTACACCAGAAACACTTATTTATTGATCACTTGTGTATGTGTAGTCCACCTTAATACGCTGCAAAACCCTTACGCTGCAAAATAGTAACTTGAGGCTGAGTTTACGGACTGTATACCAACACAAAATATCAAGACCTATCAACTGCAGAATTTCAATTAGGGGAATCCCCTAATGTTTGGAAAGCAATAGATGTTTTAACGACGCAAGCGCAAGTCATTCATCAGCCGGAAGGCCATGCAAATTTGATAAGGCGCTATGTTTAGACTAAAAAAATCGATCTTGTGTGACATATAGGTCAGCAAATAGTTACTCATGCGCATAGCGGCATGAGTCAAGGTCTTTTTGTCCCGCTATTGGCTTGTTTTTTTAAAAGTTTCCCGTATCCCGCGGGACGACTTTCACTGGTCTGATTGGTTGACACGCGACCTCGTGATTTCGGGGTGCCCGTAATTACGTTCTTGTTTCAAATAGCCGAGTCAAGCCACTAGCGTCACTAGCGTTTGGACTTCCCCGGAAAAAAATTACATTTTTCGATGGGAATTTATGTTGATATCAATTTGTGATTGAATTTTTCTTTGTGTTGTCGCTAGTTTTGAAGAAATGCTTATAAAACGTGTTTAAATTCAGTTGTAAATTCAGTCGTAATAAATGATATCTGATATCATGTAAACAAAGCAAGACTTACATGTCACGCAAAATTCGATGAAAGTGAAGGGGTGCGTGACCCAGTTAAAATAAACCATGAAACGTTCTTATGCAAGCGCATGAGTACAGGCTACCAGCTAGCCTCTTGTTTTACATTTATTTCTGTCGTCCTCTGGCTGTTCGTTCGTGAAGATCAACGAAAGTAGTCATTGACCTTACCCCGATGGAAAATATTTTGTCACAGGGTGGCACGTGACCAGCCGCAACCAGGGTCTCTCGATGATGACGTAGATGAAGAGAGAGAGGCCCTGGGAACGAAGTTGGGTCTCTCCCGATGATGGCAGATCATGATGGCGTAGCTGAAAAGAGAGAGAGAGGTCCTGGGAACGAGGTTCGGAACGAAAATGCTCATAAAACTAAAGTGTTTCTAACAAATACGATCATCACGCCTACACGCCTACGCCGTTGTTGTATCCCGGGCACTTTCGTGTCAAACTGCCATTCTACATTTTTTCACCATACACATCTAAATACTGTGCGGACGAATTATGATTTTCCCCAAAGGTGTTTTCTGGACTGCAGTGTTCGGTGGAATACTGATCGGTGGTATTGTTACAATGCTGTCTTTAAAAATTTGGGACGCAAGCGTACGCCGAGAAGAAGAGGACAACCCTGAGAACAGACGAGAAGAGCCGATCGCGCGTGGTGTTCAAGAAACCACAAAACTGGCACAGGAACACGATGAGAGATCCTGCTCAGAACGTGAGTGTATATATTTTTTTATTCCTGAGAGAGAGGCAGAGAATCACGAAAAATTCGAGAACTCGCGTGAACGTATTCAGTCAAGGTTAAGAATTTAAAAAAGGCAAAACCTGTATAAAATATATATGCCAGCCGTTTACCGTTCAGAAACCGTTCAGAAAATATTTTTACTTTACTCAATCATAGCTCTAACTCTTTAAACCAGAAGCTCCTGTCTGAACTGAAATTAGAGTAAACACGCGTTTTCTCGCGCGAGGCACTCGCGTGTTGTTTTCAGTATACCTTACTTTTTCAGTAACAGCAGGAGCTCCTGGTAACAGCTAAAGAGACAGAAGTGCGAAGCCCTGATTCTGGAACAGGCTAATTAGAATGTAAAGTATTTTTTTTAACTGCTTTCTTAGCTTGTTCTTTGATTGCGGCGAAGCTACATCAGCTGATTTAGTGATCCTCGCGTGGATGCAGACCCCGTTGTTACGGAAGGTCAATTCTGTGCCTTTCAATAGCACGCGAACATTACGTTCAACATTCTGTAGTTCATTGCCGCTATTATCATAGCGGACGTCTCAGACATCTCTTAACGCAAAATTGTCAAAAGGTCATATTTGTGGGTTGTGATTGGTTGATTTCGATCAATTTTGTCAGTTTGTTTTCAGGGGGAGGGGTCCAATGTCTGTGGCCAGCGTGAAACGCGTGTGTTATTGACGTAACCAACCAACCGTAACCAAACCATAAAAAACCTCCATGAGTGGTAGGGATAATGATAAATAAAATAAATAACAGCTGTTATTTATGCTAAATACCATTACGGACGATTCGTTTTGTCGTTGTCGTGAATCAATGTTTTCATGGGCAAAGTTCCTGGCGTTTAATACTGTGCTTTTCAATAACACGCGAATTCTGAAGCTCAAAACTCAACCAACAGTTTTCATATGACGCCCGATATATTTATAAGCTCCATTGTACATTGTACACCTCCATTGTATTAGAGAAAATTATGTATTCCAAAATACTCTATGGTACTGTATTCTATTGTATTGTCGTTCTTTTGTGTGCTAATATTGTAATGTTTTAACAAAAAAACATATATATCGGGCATGGTACGACAGTTTTGTTTTTCACTGCCGCAAATATCATAGCGGACGTCTCAGACATTTTGCTTTACGCAAAATTGTCAAAAGGTCGTATTTGTGGGTTTCGATCCATTTTGTCAGTTTTTGTTTCAAGGGTCAGTGAAGGGTCCGATCAGTTTGTGGCCATAATAAATTTTATTATGATCGACGGCAACGTGAAATGAATCAAACTTCAGAGTTCGCGTGTTCTTGAAAGACGCAGAAGGCCATGCATGTAGAAGAAAAATAATATATGTTAGGTTAAAATATAAAGTACTTGACATCCGTATCAAAACGTTCTATCTCTAGCAGCAAGAACAATTGGCCATTTTTTTCTTATACTTATTTCATTTCTCTGTTTTCCCAGGACAGCAGCAGTCGCCCCCGGGCAGTCGCCATGAGTCATTTTAGCCGCTTAATCAGAAGCTTGATGAGTGCTTGATGAGTGCTTGATGAGTGCTTGATGAGTGCAGCCTTTTGATTTTCAAGAACGTTTCGTAGCTTCACCACTTAGAACTTTGTAAACATTAGTTGATTTGCGGGTCTCATTTGTGACTTGAAATGTGATTTTTTAATTATACCGTTTTGTTTAAATTGCAGCGAGCAAAAAGTTATGTATTTTTAATATCAGAGCCTGGTGCCACAACTGTAAATTTAGTTACCGCTACCTCTAAGAATTTAGATTAATATTCGAGCAAGCTATTTTTACTCAAATGCTGTTGTAGTTATTAAAATATGCTACAGTGAACGCTTTGTTATTCGATGATAAGATTTTTGTCCTTTCTACTTACATAATATAATCATAATCTGAGTCTTGAAAAGGATACTAAAAACCTGTTAACTCTGTGTTACTTGAAGGGTTTCAAGCGGTATGTTTCCCCCAACCTCGGATCTAAATTTGTTATTTAGGTTCGGGTATATGAAAAACTCATCGATACAACCAGAAAGAACACCTTAAAATTAAGAAGACCCTAAACTTTGAGCGTTCTTTCTTGCTTAGAAGCAAAGCCAAGTGATAGATCAGTGAATTTTTATATTTTACAGACCGTCTCAATAGCGGTACCTTTCTCTCCGCTTCTGAGCAATCCGCGTCGAAAAAAACTGTTGTATATCGCTTTCTGTTATTAGTGTCACTGTACACCAGAAACACTTATTTATTGATCACTTGTGTATGTGTAGTCCACCTTAATACGCTGCAAGACCCTTACGCTGCAAAATACTAACTTGAGGCTGAGTTTACGGACTGTATACCAACACAAAATATCAAGACCTATCAACTGCAGAATTTCAATTAGGGGAATCCCCTAATGTTTGGAAAACAATAGATGTTTTAACGACGCAAGCGCAAGTCATTCATCAGCCGGAAGGCCATGCAATAGGCCATTTGCACGATGACGTCATATGACTACAACTACCACAATCCTTCAGTTTTTTGTTTTGTAGTGCAAATTAAGGCCATTGTTATTTAAACCTCACTGGGATTACAAAATTTAAATAAGAAAGGAAAAACGAAATGAATTCTGGTAGTTGTAGTCAAATGACGCCATCGTGCAAATGGCCTATTTTGATAAGGCGCTATGTTTGGACTAAAAAATCGATCTTGTGTGACATAAAATAAACCATGAAACGTTCTTATGCAAGCGCATGAGTACAGGCTACCAGCTAGCCTCTTGTTTTACATTTATTTCTGTCGTCCTCTGGCTGTTCGTTCGTGAAGATCAACGAAAGTAGTCATTGACCTTACCCCGATGGAAAATATTTTGTCACAGGGTGGCACGTGACCAGCCGCAACCAGGGTCTCTCGATGATGACGTAGATGAAGAGAGAGAGGCCCTGGGAACGAAGTTGGGTCTCTCCCGATGATGACGTAGCTGAAGAGAGAGAGAGAGAGGTCCTGGGAACGAGGTTCGGAACGAAATTGCTAATAAAACTAAAATGTTTCTGACAAATATGATCATCACGCCTACACGCCTACGCCGTTGTTGTATTCCGGGCACTTTCGTGTCAAACTGCCATTCTACATTTTTTCACCATACACATCTAAATACTGTGCGGACGAATTATGATTTTCCCCAAAGGTGTTTTCTGGAGTGCAGTGTTCGGTGGAATACTGATCGGTGGTATTGTTACAATGCTGTCTTTAAAAATTTGGGACGCAAGCGTACGCCGAGAAGAAGAGGACAACCCTGAGAACAGACGAGAAGAGCCGATCGCGCGTGGTGTTCAAGAAACCACAAAACTGGCACAGGAACACGATGAAAGGTCTTGTTCAGAACGTGAGTGTATATATTTTTTATTCCTAAGAGAGAGGCAGATAATCATCCTCGTGAAAACGGGGATGCAAACTCGAGAACTCGCGTGTACGTATTCTTCAAGGTTAAGAATTTTTTTTCAAAAAAAAGCAAAACCTGTATAAAATATATATGCTAGCCGCTTACCGTTCAGAAACCGTTCAGAAAGTATTTTTACTTCACTTATGATCACAGCTCTAACTCTCTAAACCAGAAGCTCCTGTCTGAACTGAAATTCGAGTAAACACGCGTTTTCTCGCGCGAGGCACTCGCGTGTTGTTTTCAGTATGCCTTACTTTTTCAGTAACAGCAGGAGCTCCTGGTAACAGCTAAAGAGACAGAAGTGCGAAGCCCTGATTCTGGAACAGGCTAATTAGAATGTAAAGTATTTTTTTTAACTGCTTTCTTAGCTTGTTCTTTGATTGCGGCGAAGCTACATCAGCTGATTTAGTGATCCTCGCGTGGATGCAGACCCCGTTGTTACGGAAGGTCATCGGCATCGGTCATCGGTCTTTCATCGGCACGCGTTCAACATTCTGTACTTCATTGCCGCTATTATCATAGTGGACGTCTCAGACATCTCTTAACGCAAAATTGTCAAAAGGTCATATTTGTGGGTTGTGATTGGTTGATTTCGATCAATTTTGTCAGTTTGTTTTCAGAGGTAGGGGTCCAATGTCTGTGGCCAATTGTTTTGTGTGCTAATATTCTAATGTTTTAACAAAAGAACATATATATCGGGCATGGTACAACAGTTTTGTTTTTCACTGCCGCAAATATCATAGCGGACTTCTCAGACATTTTGCTTTACGCAAAATTGTCAAAAGGTCGTATTTGTGGGTTGTGTTTGGTTGATTTCGATCCATTTTGTCAGCTTTTGTTTCAAGGGTCAGTGAAGGGTCCGATCAGTTTGTGGCCATAATTATGATCGACGGCAACGTGAAATGAATCAAACTTCAGAGTTCGCGTGTTATTGAAAGGCGCAGAAGGCCATGCATGTAGAAGAAAATATATTTTAGGTTAAAATATAAAGTACTTGACATCCGTATCAAAACGTTCTATCTTAAAAGTTTTCTTCATAAGTTTAACTAACGGGTGATAATGCAATACATAACATCTACGGAACAGTAGAAGCTGACAAACGATTTTAGCAATTTATATTGTGAATTAGTTCTAGTCTAGCAGTAAGAACAATTTGCCATTTTTTTCTTATACTTATTTCATTTCTCTGTTTTCGCAGGACGGCAGCCGTCGCCCCCGGGCAGTCGCCATGAGTCATTTTAGCCGCTTAATCAGAAGCTTGTTGAGTGCAGCCTTTTGATTTTCCAGAACGCTTCGTAGCTTCACCACTTAGAACTTTGTAAACATTAGTTGATTTGCGGGTCTCATTCGTGACTTGAAATGTGATTTTTTAATTATACTGTTTTGTTTAAATTGCAGCGAGCAAAAAGTTATGTATTTTCAATATCAGAGCCTGGTGCCACAACTGTAAATTTAGTTACCGCTACCTCTAAGAATTTAGATTCGAGCAAGCTATTTTTACTCAAATGCTGTTGTAGTTATTAAAATATGCTACAGTGAACGCTTTGTTATTCGATGATAAGATTTTTGTCCTTTCTACTTACATAATATAATCATAATCTGAGTCTTGAAAAGGATACTAAAAACCTGCTAACTCTGTGTTACTCGAAGGGTTTCAAGCGATATGTTTCCCCCAACCTCGGATCTAAATTTGTTATTTCGGTTCGGGTATATGAAAAACTCATCGATACAACCAGAAAGAACACCTTAAAATTAAGAAGACCCTAAACTTTGAGCGTTCTTTCTTGCTTAGAAGCAAAGCCAAGTGATAGATCAGTGAATTTTTATATTTTACAGACCGTCTCAATAGCGGTACCTTTCTCTCCGCTTCTGAGCAATCCGCGTCGAAAAAAACTGTTGTATATCGCTTTCTGTTATTAGTGTCACTGTACACCAGAAACACTTATTTATTGATCACTTGTGTATGTGTAGTCCACCTTAATACGCTGCAAGACCCTTACGCTGCAAAATACTAACTTGAGGCTGAGTTTACGGACTGAAAACCAACACAAAAAATCAAGACCTATCAACTGCAGAATTTCAATTAGGGGAATCCCCTAATGTTTGGAAAACAATAGATGTTTTAACGACGCAAGCGCAAGTCATTCATCAGCCGGAAGGCCATGCAATAGGCCATTTGCACGATGACGTCATATGACTACAACTACCACAATCCTTCAGTTTTTTGTTTTGTAGTGCAAATTAGGGCCATTGTTATTTAAACCTCACTGGGATTACTAAATTTAAATAAGAAAGGAAAAACGAAATGAATTCTGGTAGTTGTAGTCAAATGACGCCATCGTGCAAATGGCCTATTTTGATAAGGCGCTATGTTTGGACTAAAAAATCGATCTTGTGTTAGCCTGCGTAGCAAGCGTTCCCGTACGAACAATTTTTCCGCATTCTGGCCGCGCGAAAATTGGGGTGAGAGCAAAAAAATCGGCGGACGGGGGTGGGAGGGGGGAGATGAGGGAACGCTTGCCTGCAAACCCCACGATTTTGAAAAACGCCCACCTATTTGTCACGGTTGATTTCATTTGCCGATTGACAGCTTGTCAACAAATAAGCCAATTACAGATTACCGGATGTAGAATTTTACTTCCTTCAAAAGATAAAACGTTTCGAATTCGTAAACGGCTTCACAGATTCATGGAATCAATAAACCTTCTCGCCATTTCAACACAATTCCGACTTAAATTAGAAGAAATATCCGTATATTTGCTTGCTTTGACTTATTGAATCCAACACCGGTTAACAGAGCCGGTGAAATAATTCCCGCTAATAAAAAGATAACACTTCTCAGCTCAACTACTCAGCGCGCGACTGTACTGCTGTGTTTGTTTACGGTTATATTATTTCTAGTTCAAAATCAATCTTCGCTTTCCTCGCTATTTTCTGACTTTTCTATGATAGGAGCACTAATCATTCAGCTTCATTTCATCTTATATTTTGCTGTAACCAAAATAAAACTCGAATCGGTCCACAAATGCAAATAGATCTTCCCACACTTGCCACTTTCAATTCAACGCCGATATAAACAAACAGCCACCGAAATAGATCACTTTCAACTTTAAAATTTGGGATGAAATCGTGGTGTCAATTGGAGTCAATTAAGTTTTTAAGAAAGTCTAAACCTTAATGACTGGATTTGGGTACTATTTGACTTTTGACTCGCCTTTTTTGTATCGATCCAACGATCCAACTAATTTAAAATAGGCATAATTTACCGATCACTACAAACCGGCATGGACGACAACAGTCAAACTAAACCACGATAATTTTTTTCAACGGGTCTACTCAAGTCTAAGAAAAACATTTCCTGGCCTATTATTAATAGAGGAATAAGGTACATATTGTTTTCTTTCCGTGCTTTTACATTTAAGCGAGGAAATCCTTGTGTAACTTTGACTATAAATTAAATACGTGCGTTCTTCCAAATTTCCTTTTGTGTATATCGTCCAAGCAGTCCAGTTTTTCATTTAAATCGCACGCCGTCATTCCCATACAATTTACCTCTTCGACTGGATCCCGAATTATGCTTTGCAATGGAGAAATAACACTGAATAATACTGGAATAGCCTGTACCTCCTTGCCTTTTACTTCGCACTCCGCACATCATAACAAACAACTGAAAAATTAAACTCTTGCCGAATCCTGTTGGCAATACGGCCATTAAATCGTTGCCGTTAAAAAGATGGCGCATTGCCCTTTCTTGTTCCGTTTTCAAAGTAAAAGCAAGCCCCCGCTTCGCTCAGCTCCGACAAAACTTCGGTCAAACACGTTTCAAAATCTTTCACATGTTCTCCGAGCTCCATTTTGATCTCGCAAGTCACGCTCAAAATATTTTGCGTGATAATTTGATAGCTACCTGTCAAACCTGTCACTCAAAGTGACCACACCGCACCAATCAGGAGCCTCGTTCGTGGACGAACGGCGTTTTTCAAAATCGTGGGGTTTGCAGGCAAGCGTTCCCTCATCTCCCCACTCCCACCCCCGTCCGCCGATTTTTTGGCTCTCGCCCCAATTTTCGCGCGGCCAGAATGCGGAAAAATTCGTTCGTACGGGAACGCTTGCTACGCAGGCTAATCTTGTGTGACATAAAATAAACCATGAAACGTTCTTATGCAAGCGCATGAGTACAGGCTACCAGCTAGCCTCTTGTTTTACATTTATTTCTGTCGTCCTCTGGCTGTTCGTTCGTGAAGATCAACGAAAGTAGTCATTGACCTTACCCCGATGGAAAATATTTTGTCACAGGGTGGCACGTGACCAGCCGCAACCAGGGTCTCTCGATGATGACGTAGATGAAGAGAGAGAGGCCCTGGGAACGAAGTTGGGTCTCTCCCGATGATGACGTAGCTGAAGAGAGAGAGAGAGAGGTCCTGGGAACGAGGTTCGGAACGAAATTGCTCATAAAACTAAAATGTTTCTAACAAATATGATCATCACGCCTACACGCCTACGCCGTTGTTGTATCCCGGGCACTTTCGTGTCAAACTGCCATTCTACATTTTTTCACCATACACATCTAAATACTGTGCGGACGAATTATGATTTTCCCCAAAGGTGTTTTCTGGAGTGCAGTGTTCGGTGGAATACTGATCGGTGGTATTGTTACAATGCTGTCTTTAAAAATTTGGGACGCAAGCGTACGCCGAGAAGAAGAGGACAACCCTGAGAACAGACGAGAAGTGCCAATCGCGCGTGGTGTTCAAGAAACCACAAAACTAGCACAGGAACACGACGAGAGACCCAGTTCAGAACGTGAGTGTATATGTTTTTTATTCCTAAGAGAGAGGCAAAGAATCATCCTCGTGAAAACGGGGATGCAAACTGGAGAACTCGCGTGTACGTGTTCTTCAAGGTTATGAATTAAAAAAAAAGCAAAACCTGTATAAAATATATATGCTAGCCGTTTGCCGTTCAGCAACCGTTCAGAAAATATTTTTACTTCACTTATGATCACAGCTCTTACTCTTTAAACCAGAAGCTCCTGTCTGAACTGAAATTCGAGTAAACACGCGTTTTCTCGCGCGAGGCACTCGCGTGTTGTTTTTAGTATACCTTACTTTTTTTCAGTAACAGCAGGAGCTCCTGGTAACAGCTAAAGAGACAGAAGTGCGAAGCCCTGATTTATTGGAATGTAAAGTTTTTTTTAACTGCTTTCTTAGCTTGTTCTGTGATTGTGGCGAAGCTGCATCAGCTGATTTAGTGATCCTCGCGTGGATGCGAGACCCCCTAGTTACGGAAGGTCGATTCTGTTCCTTTCAACAACACGCGAATTTTACGTTCATTTTGCGCAAAATTATCAAAAGGTAATATTTGTGGGTTGTGATTGGTTGATTTCGATCAATTTTGTCATTTCAGTGGGAGGGGTCCAATGTTTGTGGCCAAAATTAGGATTATTTATATCGTCGGCAGCGTGAAACGAAACTGCACTTCAGAGTTCGCGTGTTATTGACGTAACCAACCAACCGTAACCAATCCATAAGAAACCTCCATGAGTGGTAGGGATAATGATAAATAAAATAAATAACAGCTGTTATTTATGCTAAGTACCGTTACGGACGATTCGTTCAGTGTCGTTGTCGTGAATCAATGTTGTGGGCAAAGTTCCTGGCGTTTAATACTGTGCTTTTCAATAACACGTGAATTCTGAAACTCAAAACTCAACCAACAGTTTTCATATGATGCCCGATATATTTATAAGCTCCATTGTGCATTGTACACCTCCATTGTATTAGGTAAAATTATGTATTCTAAAATATTCTATGGTATTGTATTCTATTGTATTGTCGTTCTTTTGTGTGCTAATATTCTAATGTTTTAACAAAAGAACATATATATCGGGCATGGTACAACAGTTTTGTTTTTCACTGCCGCAAATATGATAGCGGACGTCTCAGACATTTTGCTTTACGCAAAATTGTCAAAAGGTCGTATTTGTGGGTTGTGTTTGGTTGATCTCGATCCATTTTGTCAGTTTTTGTTTCAAGGGTCAGTGAAGGGTCCGATCAGTTTGTGGCCATAATCAATTTTATTATGATCGACGGCAACGTGAAATGAATCAAACTTCAGAGTTCGCGTGTTATTGAAAGACGCAGAAGGCCATGCATGTAGAAGAAAATATATTTTAGGTTAAAATATAAAGTACTTGACATCCGTATCAAAACGTTCTATCTCTAGCAGTAAGAACAATTGGCCATTTTTTTCTTATACTTATTTCATTTCTCTGTTTTCCCAGGACAGCAGTAGTCGCCCCCGGGCAGTCGCCATGAGTCATTTTAGCCGCTTAATCAGAAGCTTGGTGAGTGCAGCCTTTTGATTTTCAAGAACGTTTCGTAGCTTCACCACTTAGAACTTTGTAAACATTAGTTGATTTGCGGGTCTCATTTGTGACTTGAAATGTGATTTTTTAATTATACTGTTTTGTTTAAATTGCAGCGAGCAAAAAGTTATGTATTTTTAATATCAGAGCCTGGTGCCACAACTGTAAATTTAGTTACCGCTGCCACTAAGAATTTAGATTCGAGCAAGCTATTTTTACTCAAATGCTGTTGTAGTTATTAAAATATGCTACAGTGAACGCTTTGTTATTCGATGATAACATTTTTGTCCTTTCTACTTACATATAATATAATCATAGTCTGAGTCTTGAAAAGGATACTAAAAACCTGCTAACTCTGTGTTACTTGAAGGGTTTCAAGCGATATGTTTTCCCCAACCTCGGATCTAAATTTGTTATTTCGGTTCGGGTATATGAAAAACTCATCGATACAACCAGAAAGAACACCTTAAAATTAAGAAGACCCTAAACTTTGAGCGTTCTTTCTTGCTTAGAAGCAAAGCCAAGTGATCGATCAGTGAATTTTTATATTTTACAGACCGTCTCAATAGCAGTACCTTTCTCTCCGCTTCTGAGCAATCTGCGTCGAAAAAAACGGTTGTATATCGCTTTCTGTAATTAGTGTCACTCTACACCAGAAACACTTATTTATTGATCACTTGTGTATGTGTAGTCCACCTTAATACGCTGCAAAACCCTTACGCTGCAAAATACTAACTTGAGGCTGAGTTTACGGACTGTATACCAACACAAAATATCAAGACCTATCAACTGCAGAATTTCAATTAGGGGAATCCCCTAATGTTTGGAAAACAATAGATGTTTTAACGACGCAAGCGCAAGTCATTCATCAGCCGGAAGGCCATGCAATTTTGATAAGGCGCTATGTTTAGACTAAAAAAATCGATCTTGTGTGACATATAGGTCAGCAAATAGTTACTCATGCGCATAGCGGCATGAGTCAAGGTCTTTTTGTCCCGCTATTGGCTTGTTTTTTTAAAGTTTCCCGTATCCCGCGGGACGACTTTCACTGGTCTGATTGGTTGACACGCAACCTCGTGATTTCGGGGTGCCCGTAATTACGTTCTTGTTTCAAATAGCCGAGTCAAGCCACTAGCGTCACTAGCATTTGGACTTCCCCAGAAAAAAATTACATTTTTCGATGGGAATTTATGTTGATATCAATTTGTGATTGAATTTTTCTTTGTGTTGTCGCTAGTTTTGAAGAAATGCTTATAAAACGTGTTTAAATTCAGTTGTAAATTCAGTCGTAATAAATGATATCTGATATCATGTAAACAAAGCAAGACTTACATGTCACGCAAAATTCGATGAGAGTGAAGGGGTGCGTGACCCAGTTAAAATAAACCATGAAACGTTCTTATGCAAGCGCATGAGTACAGGCTACCAGCTAGCCTCTTGTTTTACATTTATTTCTGTCGTCCTCTGGCTGTTCGTTCGTGAAGATCAACGAAAGAAGTCATTGACCTTACCCCCATGGAAAATATTTTGTCACAGGGTGGCACGTGACCAGCCGCAACCAGGGTCTCTCGATGATGACGTAGATGAAGAGAGAGAGGCCCTGGGAACGAAGTTGGGTCTCTCCCGATGATGACGTAGCTGAAGAGAGAGAGAGAGAGAGAGAGAGAGAGAGAGAGAGAGAGAGAGAGAGAGAGAGAGAGAGAGAGAGAGAGAGAGAGAGAGAGAGAGAGAGAGAGAGAGAGAGAGAGAGAGAGAGAGAGAGAGAGAGAGAGAGAGAGAGAGAGAGAGAGAGAGAGAGGTCCTGGGAACGAGGTTCGGAACGAAATTGCCCATAAAACTAAAGTGTTTCTAACAAATATGATCATCACGCCTACACGCCTACGCCGTTGTTGTATCCCGGGCACTTTCGTGTCAAACTGCCATTCTACATTTTTTCACCATACACATCTAAACACTGTGCGGACGAATTATGATTTTCCCCAAAGGTGTTTTCTGGAGTGCAGTGTTCGGTGGAATACTGATCGGTGGTATTGTTACAATGCTGTCTTTAAAAATTTGGGACGCAAGCGTACGCCGAGAAGAAGAGGACAACCCTGAGAACAGACGAGAAGAGCCGATCGCGCGTGGTGTTCAAGAAACCACAAAACTGGCACAGGAACACGATGAGAGATCCTGCTCAGAACGTGAGTGTATATATCTTTTTATTCCTGAGAGAGAGGCAGAGAATCATCCTCGTGAAAACGGGGATGCAAACTCGAGAACTCGCGTGTACGTATTCTTCAAGGTTAAGAATTTAAAAAAAAAAAGCAAAACCTGTATAAAATATATATGCCAGCCGTTTACCGTTCAGAAACCGTTCAGAAAATATTTTTACTTTACTCAATCATAGCTCTAACTCTTTAAACCAGAAGCTCCTGTCTGAACTGAAATTAGAGTAAACACGCGTTTTCTCGCGCGAGGCACTCGCGTGTTGTTTTCAGTATACCTTACTTTTTTTCAGTAACAGCAGGAGCTCCTGGTAACAGCTAAAGAGACAGAAGTGCGAAGCCCTGATTCTGGAACAGGCTAATTAGAATGTAAAGTATTTTTTTTAACTGCTTTCTTAGCTTGTTCTTTGATTGCGGCAAAGCTACATCAGCTGATTTAGTGATCCTCGCGTGGATGCAGACCCCGTTGTTACGGAAGGTCAATTCTGTGCCTTTCAATAGCACGCGAACTTTACGTTCAACATTCTGTAGTTCATTGCCACTATTATCATAGCGGACTTCCGCGGACGTCTCAGACATCTCTTAACGCAAAATTGTCAAAAGGTCATATTTGTGGGTTGTGATTGGGTAGGGGTCCAATGTCTGTGGCCAAAATTAGGATTATTTATATCGTCGGCAGCGTGAAACGCGTGTGTTATTGACGTAACCAACCAACCGTAACCAAACCATAAAAAACCTCCATGAGTGGTAGGGATAATGATAAATAAAATAAATAACAGCTGTTATTTATGCTAAGTACCGTTACGGACGATTCGTTTTGTCGTTTTCGTGAATCAATGTTGTGGGCAAAGTTCCTGGCGTTTAATACTGTGCTTTTCAATAACACGCGAATTCTGAAGCTCAAAACTCAACCAACAGTTTTCATGACGCCCGATATATTTATAAGCTCCATTGTACATTGTACACCTCCATTGTATTAGGTAAAATTATGTATTCTAAAATATTCTATGGTATTGTATTCTATTGTATTGTCGTTCTTTTGTGTGCCAATATTCTAATGTTTTAACAAAAGAACATATATCGGGGATGGTACAACAGTTTTGTTTTTCACTGCCGCAAATATCATAGCGGACGTCTCAGACATTTTGCTTAACGCAAAATTGTCAAAAGGTCGTATTTGTGGGTTTGTTTGGTTGATTTCGATCCATTTTGTCAGTTTTTGTTTCAAGGGTCCAATCAGTTTGTGGCCATAATTATGATCGACGGCAACGTGAAATGAATCAAACTTCAGAGTTCGCGTGTTACTGAAAGGCGCAGAAAGCCATGTGGAAGAAAATATATTAAGGATAAAATATAAAGTACTTGACATCCGTATCAAAACGTTTTCTTTAAATTTTTCTTCTTAAGTTTAACTAACGGGTGAAAATGCAATACATAACATCTACGGAACACTGAGTAGAAGCCGACAAACGATTTTAGCAATTTATAGTGAATTAGTTCTAGTCTAGCAGTAAGAACAATTGGCCAATTTTTTTTTTCTTATACTTATTTCATTTCTCTGTTTTCCCAGGACAGCAGCAGTCGCCATGAGTCATTTTAGCCGCTTAATCAGAAGCTTGATGAGTGCAGCCTTTTGATTTTCAAGAACGCTTTGTAGCTTCACCACTTAGAACTTTGTAAACATTAGTTGATTTGCGGGTCTCATTTGTGACCTGAAATGTGATTTTTTTAAATTATTTATTATTGCAGCGAGCAAAAAGTTGTGTATTTTAAATATCAGAACCTGGTGCCACAACTGTAAATTTAGTTACCGCCGCCACTAAGAATTTAGATTCGAACAAGCTATTTTTACTCAAATGCTGTTGTAGTTATTAAAATATGCTGCAGTGAACGCTTTGTTTTTCGTTGATAAGATTTTTTGTCCTTTCTACAAACATAATATAATCATAATCTGAGTGTTGAAAAGGATACTAAAAGCCTCCTAACTCTGTGTTACTTGAAGGGTTTCAAGCAATATGTTTCCCCGAACCTCGCCGGATCTAAATTCGTTATTTCTGCTCGGGTATATCAAAAGACTCATCGATACAACCAGAAAGACCCTAAACTTTAAGCATTCTTTCTTGCTTATAGGCAAAGAAATAGGTCTCAATATGGCGGTGTTTCTCTCTATCCTCGTCGAAAAAACTGTGGTACATCGCTTTCTGTAATGTCACTCTACACCAGAAACACTTATTTATTGATCAGTTGTGCATGTGTAGTCCCCCTCACGCTGTAAAATACTAACTTGAAGCTGAGTTTACGGACTGTACGCGCGCACAAAATTTCAATGTAATAGGGGAATCCCCTAATGTTTGGAAAACAATAGATGTTTTGACGACGCAAGCGCAAGTCATTCATCAGCCGGAAGGCCATGCAATTTTGATAAGGTGCTATGTTTAAGACTAAAAATTCGATCTTGTGGGAAATAGGTCAGCAAATAGTTCTGTAAGGAAGTAAACCAAGCCAACTTATTCACTTGAGTCTCCGGGGGTGGGGGATGGGGGTTTGAACTGAAATTTCTTTAAATTGTTATAACTCAAGAAATATTTGTCATTGCGAGTTACGATATTTTGTGGGGGTATGAGATTAAAAACTTTCGTACCACGTGTTTTTGTGTTTTCAACACTTTTGGCGATTTTTCCTTCCTATGTTCAGTTTTCACAGAAGAAAACAAACGTTCAAAATGCCTTTGCAAGATTCCTATTCGTGTTTACAACTCGCTAATCACTTTATCAATGCACTGTTCAGAAGCAGATTTCGTACCTTTAAAGATCGACTCCGCTCGCGCCAACAACATTCATCTTCGACAGCGGGTTTGGGGGTGAAATGCTTGAGAAGTGAGCTATATATGATAATTGCGACAGTGAAAATAATTTCAATGGCTAGTCTGACAACTGCTGTTTCGTCGCTGCCAAGCGACTCATCAGAGGCCTTCCTGATATCTGGCAAACTCGTTGAGCATCTCGCATCTCTCAAAATAATTTCGTATTTAGTGTTAAATACGGCTAAGTTCTCGCTATAAAGGATGCAACAAACGGTCTGTGTCCGCCATTTTGTTTTGTATGCTTTGCTAGGACACGTGACACCAATGTTTGACGTCACCAGAAGTTTTTCACAAACCCATTTCGTGAACACCTGATCTGTGCATACTGATCACGTCTACGCCGTGGTTGTATCCCTTCCGGACACTTTCGTGTCAAACTACCATTCTACATTTTTTCTCCATACACATCTAAATACTGTGCGGACGAATTATGATTTTCCCCAAAGGTGTTTTCTGGAGTGCAGTGTTCGGTGGAATACTGATCGGTGGTATTGTCACAATGCTGTCTTTAAAAATTTGGGACGCAAGCGTACGCCGAGACGAAGAGGACAACCCTGAGAACAGACGAGAAGAGCCGATCGCGCGTGGTGTTCTGGAAACCACAAAACTGGCACAGGAACACGATGAGAGATCTTGTTCAGAACGTGAGTGTATATATTTTTTTATTCCTAAGAGAGAGGCAGAGAATCATCCTCGTGAAAACGGGGATGCAAACTGGAGAACTCGCGTGTACGTACTCTTCAAGGTTATGAATTTAAAAAAAAGCAAAACCTGTATAAAATATATATGCTAGCCGTTTACCGTTCAGAAACCGTTCAGAAATTTTTTTTTTCTTCACTTAATCACAGCTCTAACTCTTTAAACCAGAAGCTCCTGTCTGAACTGAAATCCGAGTAAACACGCGTTTTCTCGCGCGAGGCACTCGCGTGTTGTTTTTAAAATACCTTACTTTTTTTCAGTAACAGCAGGAGCTCCTGGTAACAGCTAAAGAGACAGAAGTGCGAAGCCCTGATTTATTAGAATGTAAAGCACTTAATTTTTTTAACTGCTTTCCTAGCTTGTTCTGTGATTGTTGCGAAGCTGCATCAGCTGATTTAGTGATCCTCGCGTGGATGCAGACCCCGTTGTTACGGAAGGTCGATTCTGTTCCTTTCAATAACACGCGAATTTTACGTTTAACACGGTTTTGTGTTAATTGCCGCAATCGTCATAGCGGACGTCTCAGGCATCGCTTTGCGCAAAATTGTCAAAAAGGTCATATTTGTGGGTGTGATTGGTTTGTTTCGATCAGTTTTGCCAGTCAGTTTGTTTTCAGGGGGAGGGGTCCAATGTTTGTGGCCAAAATTAGGATTATTTATATCGAGAGCAGCGTGAAACGTAACTGCACTTTAGAGTTCGCGTGTTATTGACGTAACCAACCAACCGTAACCAAACCATAAAAAACCTCCATGAGTGGTAGGGATAATGATAAATAAAATAAGTAACAGCTGTTATTTATGCTAAATACATTACGGACGATTCGTTTTGTCGTTGTCGTGAATCAATGTTGTGGGCAAAGTTCCTGGCGTTTAATACTGTTGATAAGTATTTCTTTCAGATTAACAACCAAAACATTGATATTGTCAACAATTACACTTATCTAGGAATCAAATTTTTTAATAATGGAAACTTTAAATTCAGTAAATTAAATACAAAAGATAAGGTAAGAAGATCCTTCTTTGCTACCCGTCGTTATTTTAGATTTCTCCAAAGTTCCACTTAATATGACTAATAAACTTTTTAATTCACTCTTTTTGCCAATTCTTCTCTACGGGTCTGAGGTATGGGGAATCTATGATAAAGATGACATTAGTACTTGGGAAAAAGATGAAATAGAAAAAACGCATATTTTCCTCTGTAAGCAATCCCTAGGAGTAAATAAACAATGCCCAAATGTTGCAGCTAGAAATGAACTCGGAAGATTATCCTTGAAATTGAATATCGACACTTCCATTCTCAAATTCTGGATACATTTAATAACATTGCAAAACAATGTTTGCAGATTTCTAAAGAAATGGCTGACAAAAACCAGCCCGGATTGTCACAGAAAATTAAAATGCTATGCAAAAAGTATATTTCTAGTTCCATGGTTTTAAATGACAACAACTGTAAAGCGTTTATTAACCACGTCAATCAAAATATACGTAAAGCATTAATTAACCATCAACTCTCACTTCTTAACTCAAACAGAAAACTGTGCTTTTACAACTCTTTTAAAACAGACACTAAACAAACTGTTTTTCTAGATGCTATTATAAATCCCCTCCATAGAACCACTATAAATAAATTTCGCTTAGGAAATCATCAACTCCGCATTGAAACTGGAAGACATACTGTACCAAAAACTCCAGAAAATTTAAGAATTTGCACTTTGACGTCACTTTGTGCCAGGTTAATGATGTTGAAAACGAATCTCACGTTCTATTCTCTTGCACTTTTTATGATAGCTTTCGAATCAAATTTTTTGATGAAATCACTGCAAAATACCAATTTTTTAAACAATTAGATATTAGTTCAAAAATTTTGTTCCTCTTTAATAGTCGACCCATTTATTTGTAGATCAGTTGCTGCTTTTGTCTATGAAATCATGAACTCTAGATATAAAAAGTTATATAACAAGTGAAACTGTATTAGAAATTTACATAATTATATAATTATATAATTTATATAAGGTAATGCCATGTATAGAAATGGAAATACCTCAATAAATTGTTGTTGTTGTTGTCAATAACACGCGAATTCTGAAGCTCAAAACGGTAATAGGTCCATGATAACCGTCATGTCACCAAATGAAGAAACCATAACGAGGGAAAATGTTTCTTAGACCTAAAGAGGGAAAACCTAATGAGGGAAAAGCTGTTTTAAAAGAAGTTTTCCCTCGTTAGGTCTAAGAAACATTTTCCCTCGTTATGGTTTCTTCATTTGGTGACGTGACGGTTATCATGGACCTATTACCCTCAAAACTCAACCAACAGTTTTCATATGATGCCCGATATATTTATAAGCTCCATTGTACATTGTACACCTCCATTGTATTAGGTAAAATTATGTATTCTAAAATATTCTATGGTATTGTATTCTATTGTATTGTCGTTCTTTTGTGTGCTAATATTGTAATGTTTTAACAAAAGGACATATATCGGGCATGGTACAACAGTTTTGTTTTTCACTGCCGCAAATATCATAGCCGGGACGTCTCAGACATTTTGCAGTTACGCAAAATTGTCAAAAGGTCGTATTTGTGGGTTGCGTTTGGTTGATTTCAATACATTTTGTCAGTTTTTGTTTCAAAGGTCCGATCAGTTTGTGGCCATAATTACGATCGACGGCAACGTGAAATGAATCAAACTTCAGAGTTCGCGTGTTATTGAACATGTTGAAAGGCGTAGTATTAAAGCCATGTAGAAGAAAATATATTTAGGATAAAATACAAAGTACATGACATCCGTATCAAAATATTTCATCTTTAAATTTTTCTTCATAAGTTTAACCTGTTTAACTAACGGGTGAAAATGCAATACATAACATCTACGGAACAGTAGAAGCTGACAAACGATTTTAGCAATTTATGTTGTGAATTAGTTCTAGTCTAGCAGTAAGAACAATTGGCCATTTTTTTCTTACACTTATTTCATTTCTCCGTTTTCCCAGGACAGCAGCAGTCGCCATGAGTCATTTTAGCCGCTTAATCAGAAGCTTGATGAGTGCAGCCTTTTGATTTTCTATTTGACGCTTCGTAGCTTCACCACTCAGAACTTTGTAAACATTAGTTGATTTGCGGGTCTCATTTGTGACCTGAAATGTGATTTTTTATTATTATTTATTATTGCAGCAAGCAAAATGTATTTTAAATATCAGAACCTGGTGCCACAACTGTAAATTTAGTTACCGCTGCCACTAAGAATTTAGATTCGAACAAGCTATTTTTACTAAAATGCTGTTGTAGTTATTAAAATATGCTATATGTGAACACTTTGTTTTTCGATGATAAGATTTTTTGTCCTTTCTACCAACATAATATAATCATAATCTGAGTGTTGAAAAGGATACTAAAAGCCTCCTAACTCTGTGTTACTTGAAGGGTTTCAAGCGATATGTTTCCCCGAACCTCGCCGGATCTAAATTCGTTATTTCGGCTCGGGTATATAAAAAGACTCATCGATACAACCAGAAAGACCCTAAACTTTAAGCATTCTTTCTTGCTTAGAAGCAAAGAAAGAGGTCTCAATATGGCGGTATTTCTCTCTCTCTCTCTCTGCTTCTGAGCAATCCGCGTCGAAAAAACTGTGGTACATCGCTTTCTGTAATGTCACTCTACACCAGAAACACTTATTTATTGATCAGTTGTGTATGTGTAGTCCCCCTTACGCTGCAAAATACTAACTTGAAGCTGAGTTTACGGACTGTACGCGCACACAAAATATCAACTGCAGAATTTCAATTAGGGGAATCCCCTAATGTTTGGAAAACAATAGATGTTTTGACGACGCAAGCGCAAGTCATTCATCAGCCGGAAGGCCATGCAATTTTGATAAGGTGCTATGTTTAAGACTAAAAATTCGATCTTGTGGGAAATAGGTCAGCAAATAGTTCTGTAAGGAAGTAAACCAAGCCAACTTATTCACTTGATTCTCCGGGGGTGGGGGATGGGGGTTTGAACTGAAATTTCTTTAAATTGTTATCACTCAGGAAATATTTGTCATTGCGAGTTACGATATTTTTTGTGGGGGTATGAGATTAAAAACTTTCGTACCACGTGATTTTTCCTTCCTATGTGCAGTTTTCACAGAAGAAAACAAACGTTGAACATGCCTTTACAGGTCTTTACAAGATTCCTGTTCGTTTATACAACTCGCTAATCACTTTATCAATATAATGCACTGTTCAGAAGCAGATTTCGTACCTTTAAAGATCGACTCCGCTCGCGCCAACAACATTCATCTTCGACAGCGGGTTTGGGGGTGAAATGCTTGAGAAGTGAGCTATATATGATAATTGCGACAGTGAAAATAATTTCAATGGCTAGTCTGACAACTGCCGTTTCGTCGCTGCCAAGCGACTCATCAGAGGCCTTCCTGATATCTGGCAAACTCGTTGAGCATCTCGCATCTCTCAAAATAATTTCGTATTTAGTATTAAATACGGCTAAGTTCTCGCTATAAAGGATGCAACAAACGGTCTGTGTCCGCCATTTTGTTTTGTATGCTTTGCTAGGACACGTGACACCAATGTTTGACGTCACCAGAAGTTTTACACAAACCCAATTCGTGAACACCTGATCTGTGCATACTGATCACGTCTACGCCGTGGTTGTATCCCGCCCGGACACTTTCGTGTCAAACTACCATTCTACATTTTTTCTCCATACACATCTAAATACTGTGCGGACGAATTATGATTTTCCCCAAAGGCTTTTTGTGGAGTGCAGTGTTCAGTGGAATACTGATCGGTGGTATTGTCACAGTGCTGTCTTTAAAAATTTGGGACGCAAGCGTACGCCGAGAAGAAGAGGACAACCCTGAGAACAGACGAGAAGAGCCGATCGCGCGTGGTGTTCAAGAAACCACAAAACTGGCACAGGAACACGACGAGAGATCCAGTTCAGAACGTGAGTGTATATATTTTTTATTCCTAAGAGAGAAACAGAGAATCATCCTCGTGAAAACGGGGATGCAAACTGGAGAACTCGCGTGTACGCATTCTTCAAGGTTATGAATTAAAAAAAAAAAGCAAAACCTGTATAAAATATATATGCTAGCCGTTTACCGTTCAGAAACCGTTCAGAAAATATTTTTACTTTACTCAATCATAGCTCTAACTCTTTAAACCAGAAGCTCCTGTCTGAACTTAAATTAGAGTAAACACGCGTTTTCTCGCGCGAGGCACTCGCGTGTTCTTTTCAGTATACCTTACTTTTTCAGTAACAGCAGGAGCTCCTGGTAACAGCTAAAGAGACAGAAGTGCGAAGCCCTGATTCTGGAACAGGCTAATTAGAATGTAAAGTATTTTTTTTTAACTGCTTTCTTAGCTTGTTCTTTGATTGCGGCAAAGCTACATCAGCTGATTTAGTGATCCTCGCGTGGATGCAGAGCCCGTTGTTACGGAAGGTCATCGGCATCGGTCTTTCATCGGCACGCGTTCAACATTCTGTACTTCATTGCCGCTATTATCATAGCGGACGTCTCAGACATCTCTTAACGCAAAATTGTCAAAAGGTCATATTTGTGGGTTGTGATTGGTTGATTTCGATCAATTTTGTCAGTTTGTTTTCAGGGGGAGGGGTCCAATGTCTGTGGCCAAAATTAGGATTATTTATATCGTCGGCAGCGTGAAACGCGTGTGTTATTGACGTAACCAACCAACCGTAACCAAACCATAAAAAAACCTCCATGAGTGGTAGGGATAATGATAAATAAAATAAATAACAGCTGTTATTTATGCTAAATACCATTACAGACGATTCGTTTTGTCGTTGTCGTGAATCAATGTTGTGGGCAAAGTTCCTGGCGTTTAATACTGTGCTTTTCAATAACACGCGAATTCTGAAGCTCAAAACTCAACCAACAGTTTTCATATGACGCCCGATATATTTATAAGCTCCATTGTATATTGTACACCTCCATTGTATTAGGTAAAATTATGTATTCCAAAATACTCTATGGTACTGTATTCTATTCTATTGTCGTTCTTTTGTGTGCTAATATTGTAATGTTTTAACAAAAAAACATATATATCGGGCATGGTACGACAGTTTTGTTTTTCACTGCCGCAAATATCATAGCGGACGTCTCAGACATTTTGCTTTACGCAAAATTGTCAAAAGGTCGTATTTGTGGGTTTCGATCCATTTTGTCAGTTTTTGTTTCAAGGGTCAGTGAAGGGTCCGATCAGTTTGTGACCATAATAAATTTTATTATGATCGACGGCAACGTGAAATGAATCAAACTTCAGAGTTCGCGTGTTCTTGAAAGACGCAGAAGGCCATGCATGTAGAAGAAAATATATTTTAGGTTAAAATATAAAGTACTTGACATCCGTATCAAAACGTTCTATCTCTAGCAGCAAGAACAATTGGCCATTTTTTTCTTATACTTATTTCATTTCTCTGTTTTCCCAGGACAGCAGCAGTCGCCCCTGGGCAGTCGCCATGAGTCATTTTAGCCGCTTAATCAGAAGCTTGATGAGTGCAGCCTTTTGATTTTCAAGAACGTTTCGTAGCTTCACCACTTAGAACTTTGTAAACATTAGTTGATTTGCGGGTCTCATTTGTGACTTGAAATGTGATTTTTTAATTATACTGTTTTGTTTAAATTGCAGCGAGCAAAAAGTTATGTATTTTTAATATCAGAGCCTGGTGCCACAACTGTAAATTTAGTTACCGCTACCTCTAAGAATTTAGATTCGAGCAAGCTATTTTTACTCAAATGCTGTTGTAGTTATTAAAATATGCTACAGTGAACGCTTTGTTATTCGATGATAAGATTTTTGTCCTTTCTACTTACATAATATAATCATAATCTGAGTCTTGAAAAGGATACTAAAAACCTGTTAACTCTGTGTAACTTGAAGGGTTTCAAGCGATATGTTTCCCCCAACCTCGGATCTAAATTTGTTATTTCGGTTCGGGTATATGAAAAACTCATCGATACAACCAGAAAGAACACCTTAAAATTAAGAAGACCCTAAACTTTGAGCGTTCTTTCTTGCTTAGAAGCAAAGCCAAGTGATAGATCAGTGAATTTTTACATTTTACAGACCGTCTCAATAGCGGTACCTAATTCTCTCCGCTTCTGAGCAATCCGCGTCGAAAAAAACGGTTGTATATCGCTTTCTGTAATTAGTGTCACTGTACACCAGAAACACTTATTTATTGATCACTTGTGTATGTGTAGTCCACCTTAATACGCTGCAAAACCCTTACGCTGCAAAATACTAACTTTAGGCTGAGTTTACGGACTGTATACCAACACAAAATATCAAGACCTATCAACTGCAGAATTTCAATTAGGGGAATCCCCTAATGTTTGGAAAACAATAGATGTTTTAACGACGCAAGCGCAAGTCATTCATCAGCCGGAAGGCCATGCAATTTTGATAAGGCGCTATGTTTAGACTAAAAAAATCGATCTTGTGTGACAAAAAGGTCAGCAAATAGTTACTCATGCGCATAGCGGCATGAGTCAAGGTCTTTTTGTCCCCGCTATTGGCTTGCTTTTTTAAAAGTTTCCCGTATCCCGCGGGACGACTTTCACTGGTCTGATTGGTTGACACGCGACCTCGTGATTTCGGCGTGCCCGTAATTACGTTCTTGTTTCAAATAGCCGATTCAAGCCACTAGCGTCACTAGCATTTGGACTTCCCCGGAAAAAAATTACATTTTTCGATGGGAATTTATGTTGATATCAATTTGTGATTGAATTTTTCTTTGTGTTGTCGCTAGTTTTGAAGAAATGCTTATAAAACGTGTTTAAATTCAGTTGTAAATTCAGTCGTAATAAATGATATCTGATATCATGTAAGGGGCGGACCATTAGAAATCTTGGGAGGGGGGGTGACAATTACCAAAAAAAAAATCCTGCAAAGGAAAATTGTCTCAAAAAAAATTCCTGCAAGCAGTTGACCATAAAAAAATAAAATCCTGCAAGCTAACTGGTATATATACATATATTTATTTATTTATTTATTTTAAACTGGAACAGATGAGAGTATGACATGCTCTCTGGTAGTAAAATTCATCAAAAGCAACTTCAGGTTGAGTCAAATGCTGTCAAAAATAACCTGCCTCAAAGGTCTATCTGGTACGTCAAATTCTCATAATACTTATTATACAAAAAGACGAAATTGCATATACTTTACTCTGATATCCAGATTAACTAAAGAAACAGCAAGAAATATAAAATGAAATCGAGTACTTGTATGTGGAGCCACACAAAGAGACGCAAAGCGACGAGAAGCCACATCAATTTGCCAAACATTTTTGACAGAAATTGTTGTCTCAGAACACTAGAAATGGAGTTTCAGAGCATCCAGATTTCAAAATTTTCTGGGGGGGCATGCCCCCAGACCCCCCTAGCGGCTCGAGCCTTCGGCGCTCGACCACTCTATCTCAATTCTTATTTCTCCTCATTTTTTATGCAAAGGTTCCACAGTCTGACTTAAATCTACTCTCCAGCGTTTAATACCAAAAATGGATTGGGTCAGGTATAAAAAAAATTGGAGCTTGCACGCATTTATAAAGAAGGTCTCAGAAAAAAAAAACCTGCAGGCTTGCACCTCCCCCCAAAAAAAATCCTGCAGGAAAATCAGGTCGAAAAAAAAAATCATACACTGAAAAATTTTTGACCCCCCTCCCAGGATTTCTAATGGTCCACCCCTAAACAAAGCAAGACTTACATGTCACGCAAAATTCGATGAGAGTGAAGGGGTGCGTGACCCAGTTAAAATAAACCATGAAACGTTCTTATGCAAGCGCATGAGTACAGGCTACCAGCTAGCCTCTTGTTTTACATTTATTTCTGTCGTCCTCTGGCTGTTCGTTCGTGAAGATCAACGAAAGTAGTCATTGACCTTACCCCGATGGAAAATATTTTGTCACAGGGTGGCACGTGACCAGCCGCAACCAGGGTCTCTCGATGATGACGTAGATGAAGAGAGAGAGGCCCTGGGAACGAAGTTGGGTCTCTCCTGATGATGACGTAGCTGAAAAGAGAGAGGTCCTGGGAACGAGGTTCGGAACGAAAATGTTCATAAAACTAAAGTGTTTCTAACAAATATGATCATCACGTCTACACGCCTACGCCGTTGTTGTATCCCGGGCACTTTCGTGTCAAACTGCCATTCTACATTTTTTCACCATACACATCTAAATACTGTGCGGACGAATTATGATTTTCCCCAAAGGTGTTTTCTGGACTGCAGTGTTCGGTGGAATACTGATCGGTGGTATTGTTACAATGCTGTCTTTAAAAATTTGGGACGCAAGCGTACGCCGAGAAGAAGAGGACAACCCTGAGAACAGACGAGAAGAGCCGATCGCGCGTGGTGTTCAAGAAACCACAAAACTGGCACAGGAACACGATGAGAGATCCTACTCAGAACGTGAGTGTATATATTTTTTATTCCTAAGAGAGAGGCAAAGAATCATCCTCGTGAAAACGGGGATGCAAACTGGAGAACTCGCGTGTACGTATTCTTCAAGGTTATGAATTTTAAAAAAAGCAAAACCTGTATAAAATATATATGCTAGCCGTTTATCGTTCAGAAACCGTTCAGAAATTTTTTTTTTTCTTCACTTAATCACAGCTCTAACTCTTTAAACCAGAAGCTCCTGTCTGAACTGAAATTCGAGTAAACACGCGTTTCCTCGCGCGAGGCACTCGCGTGTTGTTTTTAGTATACCTTACTTTTTTTTCAGTAACAGCAGGAGCTCCTGGTAACAGCTAAAGAGACAGAAGTGCGAAGCCCTGATTCTGGAACAGGCTAATTAGAATGTAAAGTATTTTTTTTAACTGCTTTCTTAGCTTGTTCTTTGATTGCGGCGAAGCTACATCAGCTGATTTAGTGGTCCTCGCGTGGATGCAGAGAAGGTCATCGGCATCGGTCTTTCATCGGCACGCGTTCAATATTCTGTACTTCATTGCCGCTATTATCATAGCGGACGTCTCAGACATCTCTTAACGCAAAATTGTCAAAAGGTCATATTTGTGGGTTGTGATTGGTTGATTTCGATCAATTTTGTCAGTTTGTTTTCAGAGGTAGGGGTCCAATGTCTGCGGCCAATTGTTTTGTGTGCTAATATTCTAATGTTTTAACAAAAGAACATATATATCGGGCATGGTACAACAGTTTTGTTTTTCACTGCCGCAAATATCATAGCGGACTTCTCAGACATTTTGCTTTACGCAAAATTGTCAAAAGGTCGTATTTGTGGGTTGTGTTTGGTTGATTTCGATCCATTTTGTCAGCTTTTGTTTCAAGGGTCAGTGAAGGGTCCGATCAGTTTGTGGCCATAATTATGATCGACGGCAACGTGAAATGAATCAAACTTCAGAGTTCGCGTGTTATTGAAAGGCGCAGAAGGCCATGCATGTAGAAGAAAATATATTTTAGGTTAAAATATAAAGTACTTGACATCCGTATCAAAACGTTCTATCTTAAAATTTTTCTTCATAAGTTTAACTAACGGGTGATAATGCAATACATAACATCTACGGAACAGTAGAAGCTGACAAACGATTTTAGCAATTTATATTGTGAATTAGTTCTAGTCTAGCAGTAAGAACAATTTGCCATTTTTTTCTTATACTTATTTCATTTCTCTGTTTTCGCAGGACGGCAGCAGTCGCCCCCGGGCAGTCGCCATGAGTCATTTTAGCCGCTTAATCAGAAGCTTGTTGAGTGCAGCCTTTTGATTTTCCAGAACGCTTCGTAGCTTCACCACTTAGAACTTTGTAAACATTAGTTGATTTGCGGGTCTCATTTGTGACTTGAAATGTGATTTTTTAATTATACTGTTTTGTTTAAATTGCAGCGAGCAAAAAGTTATGTATTTTTAATATCAGAGTCTGGTGCCACAACTGTAAATTTAGTTACCGCTACCTCTAAGAATTTAGATTCGAGCAAGCTATTTTTACTCAAATGCTGTTGTAGTTATTAAAATATGCTACAGTGAACGCTTTGTTATTCGATGATAAGATTTTTGTTCTTTCTACTTACATAATATAATCATAATCTGAGTCTTGAAAAGGATACTAAAAACCTGCTAACTCTGTGTTACTCGAAGGGTTTCAAGCGATATGTTTCCCCCAACCTCGGATCTAAATTTGTTATTTCGGTTCGGGTATATGAAGAACTCATCGATACAACCAGAAAGAACACCTTAAAATTAAGAAGACCCTAAACTTTCAGCTTTCTTTCTTGCTTAGAAGCAAAGCCAAGTGATAGATCAGTGAATTTTTATATTTTACAGACCGTCTCAATAGCGGTACCTTTCTCTCCGCTTCTGAGCAATCCGCGTCGAAAAAAACGGTTGTATATCGCTTTCTGTTATTAGTGTCACTGTACACCAGAAACACTTATTTATTGATCACTTGTGTATGTGTAGTCCACCTTAATACGCTGCAAGACCCTTACGCTGCAAAATACTAACTTGAGGCTGAGTTTACGGACTGTATACCAACACAAAATATCAAGACCTATCAACTGCAGAATTTCAATTAGGGGAATCCCCTAATGTTTGGAAAACAATAGATGTTTTAACGACGCAAGCGCAAGTCATTCATCAGCCGGAAGGCCATGCAATAGGCCATTTGCACGATGACGTCATATGACTACAACTACCACAATCCTTCAGTTTTTATCTCCTGTAAGTTAATGTTTAACTTACAGGAGTTTATGTGGGCTAACATGCATTCTTTATGCATTTTTGTTAGCAAAAAATGCGTTAGTAACTATTAATAGACTTTTTAGTGATTTTGTGGGGACATTCCAAGTGCATATTTGTTAGCAAGATGTTATCGATAAGAACACAAGAGTCGAGTGGCATATTTTTGAAAGCGGTTTAGCGAGCGCATGTTTGTGGCCTGACAAAGCGATATATTTATACGTTGATGATTTAGTTAACTAAGATTTTTGTTAGACACTATTAATAGACTTTTTAGTGAATCTGTGGGGACGTTCTTGTTGCATTTTTATTGCATTTTATTTTTTAGCAAAATTTCTCGCATTTTTGTTAGATGCTATCATTCATAGATCAGAACACACGAGTCGAAGGATATGTTTTTAAAGCTGTTTAGCGAGCGCACGTTTGTGGCCTGACAAAATTTTTTTTCAGTTAGGTAACATTCCTACTGTTTAATATCTCTTTTTCACAGCGATGATTTTTAAGGCGTACGATTATGAATTCTATGTTTTTTTAGGAACATGTTGCAGCATATATTTCATTGTATCGAGCGTCAAAAAGTGTAACGTAATGTAATCTTATCTCACCTAATGTAGACTGTGGTCAGATATTTGGCACGCTAGATCAAGCGCGCTTGGCTAATATCCTTTACGATGCGTTTAATCATGTTTAATGTTTGTCCAGTCTGGTTTGTCAAACTGGTTGCTTCAGGACATTTGGTATTATTTTTCGTTATAGCACTACGTTTTAAGAAAGGGAAAAGAGACTTTGAGGTAAGCTGACATTGCTCACTGAGAATGGTTGTATGCGATCGTATGCTGTACGTTTACAATGAAGTTTTGTTGAAATAACGTGTTTGTTAATTTCCATGTTATATCGCCAAATGTCACCAAATATACAACTAAATTGGATTAAAAGATTCAAGGAGAAAAACAGAAGCAGTAGTTTGGAGAAAAGAAATATTCAAAGTTTCGATTCGATTCTGGTGGAATTTTGTCGTTATTTTGTCTTTTTAATTCATATTTTTATGCGTTCATCACTTTTGGCTATTTTTTCTTCCTATTTTCGGATGATAAAGCAAGCTAAATTAAGCTCCTGGTCATAATCATGAAAACACAATATTTCTGTCGGGACAGTGTCCGTTTAGTTAAAAATGTCCTCGGTTAATTTACCCCATCTGACTAAATTAAACAACAATAGGTTTTAATGAACTAGTGCTTTCAGTTTCCTTGTAGGTTGACAAACAAATATAGAACTTTTCAATAAGTGCTTGTAAAAGCGATCAGAAATAATCCAAATCTATTTTGTTTAATAATTTTGTCAAAAAAGGTATTTCGTAGCTCATCATATAACATACAGTGCATACAGTGAAATAAACTTCAACTGAATTAAGTGTACAGTGGGTGCAAATTCTAACTAAAGGTGTTCAGGAGTTTTAGGGATTGTAATTCGACCATTTTCAATTCTTAAGGTATGATTTCCTATCCTGAATTTAGAAGTAATTTTTCTATGTTCAGGATATGGTTAATTAAATCGGAGTATTTCGTTTCACTTTTATAGATCGAATAAAATTTATTTTTTTTATTTACGTTAATTAGATTGAGTTGGTGATTTTTTAGACGTGTAAAAATGTTCTGTTTTGCCTTTGACAAGAAAAAAGATGGGATGCTTAAGTTTATCGCAGTCTTCTCAATATTGAAGTTTGTACAGAAAGAATCAATCTTACTAAACAAACCTGTTTTTTTTCTTGAGCTATATCATTAGAAATGATTAAGCAGAGTATTGCAATACTATCATCAGGTTGATTTTCCAGGTCAAACAAACCAGTGTCAAACAGTCAGATTTCAGTGAGGTTCGGGGTTTTAGTTCATTTTTGTTTTTACTTTTTTAGGCCTCATTTTGGTTCATTTTGGTCAGAAGATTCATGCCTAATTAATTTTAGTCTCTGCTTAAAGAGATAATTGTGGTACGGATAGTCCTTAGATTTTTCCTATCGATGGTTTTAATATATCTGGTATTTTGTTAACAGTGACATTAAAACAAAAGTTAAGATGAGGGGATGAACACTGAGTAAGTTTACAAGAACTAGATTTCCACTTGAAACAGATTTTGACGATAAGATTGACGATGATCCCAATAATGAAAACAGAGAACAAAGTTGTAAAGAATTTTACTTGAAAGGAGGAATGAAACTTTTTCGCAGAATGAAAGCTAAATCATTCATTTAGTTACGTTTAATAAAAAGGATGCTGAAGATTAATTGCAGAGAGCTCTTGATGCTTATCCCATGTAAAAATAAGATTTCAGCAAGTTAAACATGTTATATTCGAAAGGAAAGAAAGGAGAACTCTTAAGAAAAAGCCATGGGAGATTCTGAAAATAAGGAACGTGATCAGTTAGATACTGTAGCTCCATCTGCTCAACATAACGATGAGCAGGATATAAGTGAAGAAACACAATACAGTGAACTGTTTGGTTGTTTTAACCCATGTTTAGATAACAATCACCAAGGGAACAATCTTTTTAGTAATGCTGGAATTTTTTCAGTCTACAGCAAATGATAATGAAAAGCTGGTAATTAATCGTATGGAAAAAAGAACTTGTTCATTCTTTGAACAGAGAACAAATGGAGTTTTTTTACCATATGTTACTCTCTGTTAAAAACGACGAGAAGCAATTGACACTTTTTAAGTAGTGGCGCGGGTTTAGGGAAGGCAACAGTAACACAATGTTTGTGTGTAGCTCTTGATAATAAACCAGGCGAAAATCCAGACGAGTTGAAAGTACTGAAATTTGTTCCAGACACAAGACAAGAGGACTGCATAATCATTACCAATTACATACAAACAAAATTGTCAAAAGAGAAATTGAACTAAAAAAAAACGAACTACCGTATTTTCTCGATTAAACTCCGGGCCCCGAATAAACGCCGGGTATAATAGAGGAAGTTGTAAGTGAGCCCCTCAAACGTTAATTTGTGGTATCATAAACTTATGATTTAAGGGCAAGGTACACAGCTGCCAAGAAAAACAAATAATAACCTTTCCTTAAAAAATGGCGGGCAAGAAAGAACTGCTGATTCAAATAAACGCCGGGTCCATTAGGCCAAGTTTGAAATAAACGCCGGGGGCGTTTAATTGAGAAAATACGGTATAACCTAAATGTCCAATTGCAACATCAAAAACAACATTCGGACATAATATGACAGCATTGCATGATGGGAAAAACTTACAGGAGATAGCCCACAGGGCACTTTGATTTGTTTTGTAGTGCAAATTAAGGCCATTGTTATTTAAACCTCACTGGGATTACAAAATTTAAATAAGAAAGGAAAAACGAAATGAATTCTGGTAGTTGTAGTCAAATGACGCCATCGTGCAAATGGCCTATTTTGATAAGGCGCTATGTTTGGACTAAAAAATCGATCTTGTGTGACATAAAATAAACCATGAAACGTTCTTATGCAAGCGCATGAGTACAGGCTACCAGCTAGCCTCTTGTTTTACATTTATTTCTGTCGTCCTCTGGCTGTTCGTTCGTGAAGATCAACGAAAGTAGTCATTGACCTTACCCCGATGGAAAATATTTTGTTACAGGGTGGCACGTGACCAGCCGCAACCAGGGTCTCTCGATGATGACGTAGATGAAGAGAGAGAGGCCCTGGGAACGAAGTTGGGTCTCTCCCGATGATGACGTAGCTGAAGAGAGAGAGAGAGGTCCTGGGAACGAGGTTCGGAACGAAATTGCTAATAAAACTAAAATGTTTCTAACAAATATGATCATCACGCCTACACGCCTACGCCGTTGTTGTATTCCGGGCACTTTCGTGTCAAACTGCCATTCTACATTTTTTCACCATACACATCTAAATACTGTGCGGACGAATTATGATTTTCCCCAAAGGTGTTTTCTGGAGTGCAGTGTTCGGTGGAATACTGATCGGTGGTATTGTTACAATGCTGTCTTTAAAAATTTGGGACGCAAGCGTACGCCGAGAAGAAGAGGACAACCCTGAGAACAGACGAGAAGAGCCGATCGCGCGTGGTGTTCAAGAAACCACAAAACTGGCACAGGAACACGATGAAAGGTCTTGTTCAGAACGTGAGTGTATATATTTTTTATTCCTAAGAGAGAGGCAGATAATCATCCTCGTGAAAACGGGGATGCAAACTCGAGAACTCGCGTGTACGTATTCTTCAAGGTTAAGAATTTTTTTTCAAAAAAAAGCAAAACCTGTATAAAATATATATGCTAGCCGCTTACCGTTCAGAAACCGTTCAGAAAGTATTTTTACTTCACTTATGATCACAGCTCTAACTCTCTAAACCAGAAGCTCCTGTCTGAACTGAAATTCGAGTAAACACGCGTTTTCTCGCGCGATGCACTCGCGTGTTGTTTTCAGTATGCCTTACTTTTTCAGTAACAGCAGGAGCTCCTGGTAACAGCTAAAGAGACAGAAGTGCGAAGCCCTGATTCTGGAACAGGCTAATTAGAATGTAAAGTATTTTTTTAACTGCTTTCTTAGCTTGTTCTTTGATTGCGGCGAAGCTACATCAGCTGATTTAGTGATCCTCGCGTGGATGCAGACCCCGTTGTTACGGAAGGTCATCGTCATCGGTCATCGGTCTTTCATCGGCACGCGTTCAACATTCTGTACTTCATTGCCGCTATTATCATAGTGGACGTCTCAGACATCTCTTAACGCAAAATTGTCAAAAGGTCATATTTGTGGGTTGTGATTGGTTGATTTCGATCAATTTTGTCAGTTTGTTTTCAGAGGTAGGGGTCCAATGTCTGTGGCCAATTGTTTTGTGTGCTAATATTCTAATGTTTTAACAAAAGAACATATATATCGGGCATGGTACAACAGTTTTGTTTTTCACTGCCGCAAATATCATAGCGGACTTCTCAGACATTTTGCTTTACGCAAAATTGTCAAAAGGTCGTATTTGTGGGTTGTGTTTGGTTGATTTCTACGGTGGCCCAAAAGGGCCACACACAAACAAAAAAGAAAACAAATTAAAAAAAGCAAAACGCAAACAAAAAAGCCAAACGCAAACAAAAAAGCAAAACGCAAACAAAAATGTACAACGCAAACAAAAAAGCACAACGCAAACAAAAAACGAAACGCAAACAAAAAAGCACAATGCAAACAAAAAAGCATAACGCAAACCAAAAAGCAAAACGTAAAAAAAAAGCAAAACGCAAACAAAAAATCAAAATGCACTGACAAAAGAAAAACAGATTGGGAGCGAGGTTAACATCCGGAAAACGAGGTAAGAATAGAAAACTGGGATGGACTGGTCGCTGGTTGTGCCGAGGAGTACTAGGAACGACTTTCCGATTTGGGCTTCAGAAACCAATATGGCGGCCTAAATGCGATGAAACTCACGCTCAATGGAAGCGTTTAAGCTGAAAAGAAGCGTGGGTTTACGGTACACTTTACGAAGTTTGCGATTGTGACAATCTTTGAAGAATTTCTTGATCTTCTATGGCAAGCCATCCTTGTAGAAATGTCTGATTAAGCTGTCTTTGTCCCGCTGGCCGGTAATAGTACACTAGTACCATCCAGAGGGACATCCTAAATTATAGCGGCATTTGTTTGCATGTACATCACATCTGGCTGTTTATTGATTTGGCTATTGTTCTCTTTTACAATGGCGCGTATGTATAATTAATGTTGGGGTTATACGGAAATCTTGCCGTGTTTTTATTCATGAAAGTTGCCTTGTCCTTTTGGCCTGTATCACCGAAGAAATAGTACCGCCCAACGGGACATCCTAAATTATATCAGCAGTTTGTTGCATGTACATCACATCTAGCTTTCATTGTTACATTGTAATACAGATCTTGCTTTCTATAGGTTTCTACCAGCTCGGGACTAACTGAACAGGAATATTTTTATTCATGAAAGTTGTCTTGTCCCTGTGGTTGGTATTACCTAAGAAAAAAGTACCGTCCAGGGGACACACTAAATGATATTAGCCATAAGCTCACATTTACATCACTCACATGTGGGTTTTTACCTCACAACTTATTTCAGACTTTGCTTGTTATAGATCTTCACCATGGGTCGATGAGTTACCAGATATATTTTGGTGCTCAGTGGTCTTGTCCCTTTGGGCGGTATTATCTAAGGAAATAGTACTGATCAGAGGGACGTGATTGATTATATCACCAGTCAGCTATGACATCTTGCTTTTTTATTTCATGACTTATTTCATACCTTAGTGTATGAATGATCCACCAGTTAGATGTAATAGATTGTAACAGCAGTATATTTTTCAACATTTTTTTGTATAATTTTGAAGCTTTCTTTTCTTTACCCACGATGTTTATGTTAAAAAAATATATATGCATATCTTCATTGGAATAAAGCTAGTCATTAATGTATCCCTGTCTCATTGGTATTGGACCTTGTTGTAACAACAACAACAACAATTCTTTACTGAGCTCTTAATATCTCATTGAACTTTACATATTTTATATGTGTGAAAATACAACTTTAAAATAAAGGAAATTGAATGTGCGAGCTTGAAAGCTAAAAAACTGTTAGATGTTCTGCCTCCAATCCAACTTGTTGTAGGTCAAAATATGAGCAGGTGAAAAAAAAAAAGAAAAAAGCCAGTGGCAGATCGATTCAGTAAAAAAAAAATGAAGTGGCTGTGAAGCCTAGGCATTGCCAGGCATCTACTCCCCCCCCCCCCCCCCCCTCCCCACCCCTACTGAAAAAAATATATTCATGGAGATAGAGTGGAACCTCTCCACAATGCCTCCCTTGGCCGTTGTAGAAAGGAGTAAACAATAGTGAATGTATCCACTGGGGAAAAAAAAGAAACAAGCAGCTGTTTTCAGGAGCCCCGTGTCCCGTTGCTGTGGAGAAGTGACCATTAGAGGAGGTTCATCTGTACTTTGAACTGATTATAGAATTCTGAGAGCATTTTTATCCAGAAAATAGGTCTCTAGAAGACAGATAAAAATACTAGACAAAAAGTGGGGCTCTGGCACCTTGCCTTTTAAGTTGTGGATTCTCTCAAATTTATAATAAGGAAAGCCCATTTTATACTTTTGCATTGATAATTTTCCAAGCAGAGAAGGCAACATTTCACTGACAGAAGAAGACTTGGAAACCCTTGAACCAGGCACTTGGTTTCATGACTAATGTCTCATTTCATGTCATCTACAATTTGGATACGCACAGTCAACGGCGAACTCAGAATCCTTCAAAATCGCTCAAAAATCACTTTTACGGCAAAAGGACGACAACACACAACAAATAAGGTAATTTAACGTTTATCTAGCATTGATCAGTACATACATTTGGCGATACGTCGCTATAATATGAAATTTAGGTAAATCCCATACATTTCCTATAAAATTACAAATGGTCATTATGTTACACAAACAGATTGTATGGGCTCCCTATGGTGATACCAGCCAAAAGGACAAGGCAGTTCATGAATAAAAACACGGCAAGATTTCCGTATAACCCCTACATTAATTATGCATACGCGCCATTGTAAAAGAGAACAATAGCCAAATCAATAAACAGCCAGATGTGATGTACATGCAAACAAATGCCACTTTTATTTAGGATGTCCCGCTGGATGGTACTAGTGTACTATTACCGGCCAGCGGGACAAAGACAGCTTAATCAGACATTTCTACAAGGATGGCTTGCCATAGAAGATCAAGAAATTCTTCAAAGATTGTCACAATCGCAAACTTCGTAAAGTGTACCGTAAAACCACGCTTCTTTTCAGCTTAAACGCTTCCATTGAGCGTGAGTTTCATCGCATTTAGGCCGCCATATAGAGCGTATGCACATGACGTCACGGCGGCCATATTGGTGTACCAAAACAATAGAACGGCGGCCATGTTGGTGTACCAAAACAATCCTGTGGGATTTGAACGCTTTTCTTATGTTAACACTTTCTTTTGTTCCAATAAATTTGCATAGCTGCTTGCCACGTGAGTGCATACGCTCTATTGGTTTCTGAAGCCCAAATCGGAAAGTCGTTCCTAGTACTCCTCGGCACAACCAGCGACCAGTCCATCCCAGTTTTCTACTCTTACCTCGTTTTCCGGATGTTAACCTCGCTCCCAATCTGTTTGTCTTTTGTCAGTGCATTTTGATTTTTTGTTTGCGTTTTGCCTTTTTGTTTGCGTTGTGCTTTTTTGTTTGCGTTGTACTTTTTTGTTTGCGTTTTGCTTTTTTGTTTGCGTTTTGCTTTTTTGTTTGCGTTTTGCTTTTTTGTTTGCGTTTTGCTTTTTTGTTTGCGTTTTGCTTTTTTGTTTGCGTTTTGCTTTTTTTAATTTGTGTTTTCTTTTTTGTTTGTGTGTGGCCCTTTTGGGCCACCGTAGATTTCGATCCATTTTGTCAGCTTTTGTTTCAAGGGTCAGTGAAGGGTCCGATCAGTTTGTGGCCATAATTATGATCGACGGCAACGTGAAATGAATCAAACTTCAGAGTTCGCGTGTTATTGAAAGGCGCAGAAGGCCATGCATGTAGAAGAAAATATATTTTAGGTTAAAATATAAAGTACTTGACATCCGTATCAAAACGTTCTATCTTAAAATTTTTCTTCATAAGTTTAACTAACGGGTGATAATGCAATACATAACATCTACGGAACAGTAGAAGCTGACAAACGATTTTAGCAATTTATATTGTGAATTAGTTCTAGTCTAGCAGTAAGAACAATTTGCCATTTTTTTCTTATACTTATTTCATTTCTCTGTTTTCGCAGGACGGCAGCCGTCGCCCCCGGGCAGTCGCCATGAGTCATTTTAGCCGCTTAATCAGAAGCTTGTTGAGTGCAGCCTTTTGATTTTCCAGAACGCTTCGTAGCTTCACCACTTAGAACTTTGTAAACATTAGTTGATTTGCGGGTCTCATTCGTGACTTGAAATGTGATTTTTTAATTATACTGTTTTGTTTAAATTGCAGCGAGCAAAAAGTTATGTATTTTCAATATCAGAGCCTGGTGCCACAACTGTAAATTTAGTTACCGCTACCTCTAAGAATTTAGATTCGAGCAAGCTATTTTTACTCAAATGCTGTTGTAGTTACAGTGGAAGCTCTCGTAAGCGGACACCCTCGGAACGCAAAAAAAGTGTCCGTAACTGGAGCTGGCCGCTTACGAGAATGGTTCTCGTAAGCGGCCACTAGAGGTGTAGGGGATAGATGGCCGCTTACGGGAGCTTGCCCAGCTAACAATAAATACAGTACTGTATTGGAAATACAAAAAAATACCGCCGTATTAAATGACATTTTTGTTTTATTGCGCCCTATACTGTACAACCCTACGATATAATGACGATAACTGAACAGTATTACAGTGTATACTGCAGTACTAGGACTTTCCCTTAGTGATTTTTAAAAACAACAAATTATAATTGCAACCAACATCGACATATTCAACATTAACAGCCTCAACAAAAAGTAGTGATACAGTTTAAAATGTTTACGACCTGTGTGTCTTTCAGTGAGGCTTCAGTTTATATTAGTCTGGTTAGTGTGTTAGTGTTGTGCTGACAACGTTGTAATTCCAGGGCATATGCATGTAAGTGGTGTTTCGAAATGTAACCGGACGTGGATGACGACAAAACAAACACTGAAATATGGTACACACTGTAATTACTGTAAATGATTGTGACGAACGGCGATGTGAAGTTGATTGACAAAAACAAGATACAGAGGTTGTTAATAGGATTTTCTTTGGGGTGTCCGCTTACCGGAGCTTAAAAACAAAGAAAAAGTCTAAGTCGTAATCTCTGAAAGTGTCCGCGGCCACTTACGGGAATGTCCGCTTACGAGAATGTAAAAATACATAGTTTGTATGGGAGTTAAAACGGGGTTTCAAACAAGGCGGCCGTAAGTAGAGCTGTCCGCTTACGAGAGTGTCCGTTAAGAGAGCTTCGACTGTATTAAAATATGCTACAGTGAACGCTTTGTTATTCGATGATAAGATTTTTGTCCTTTCTACTTACATAATATAATCATAATCTGAGTCTTGAAAAGGATACTAAAAACCTGCTAACTCTGTGTTACTCGAAGGGTTTCAAGCGATATGTTTCCCCCAACCTCGGATCTAAATTTGTTATTTCGGTTCGGGTATATGAAAAACTCATCGATACAACCAGAAAGAACACCTTAAAATTAAGAAGACCCTAAACTTTGAGCTTTCTTTCTTGCTTAGAAGCAAAGCCAAGTGATAGATCAGTGAATTTTTATATTTTACAGACCGTCTCAATAGCGGTACCTTTCTCTCCGCTTCTGAGCAATCCGCGTCGAAAAAAACGGTTGTATATCCCACGATTTTGAAAAACGCCCACCTATTTGTCACGGTTGATTTCATTTGCCGATTGACAGCTTGTCAACAAATAAGCCAATTACAGATTACCGGATGTAGAATTTTACTTCCTTCAAAAGATAAAACGTTTCGAATTCGTAAACGGCTTCACAGATTCATGGAATCAATAAACCTTCTCGCCATTTCAACACAATTCCGACTTAAATTAGAAGAAATATCCGTATATTTGCTTGCTTTGACTTATTGAATCCAACACCGGTTAACAGAGCCGGTGAAATAATTCCCGCTAATAAAAAGATAACACTTCTCAGCTCAACTACTCAGCGCGCGACTGTACTGCTGTGTTTGTTTACGGTTATATTATTTCTAGTTCAAAATCAATCTTCGCTTTCCTCGCTATTTTCTGACTTTTCTATGATAGGAGCACTAATCATTCAGCTTCATTTCATCTTATATTTTGCTGTAACCAAAATAAAACTCGAATCGGTCCACAAATGCAAATAGATCTTCCCACACTTGCCACTTTCAATTCAACGCCGATATAAACAAACAGCCACCGAAATAGATCACTTTCAACTTTAAAATTTGGGATGAAATCGTGGTGTCAATTGGAGTCAATTAAGTTTTTGAGAAAGTCTAAACCTTAATGACTGGATTTGGGTACTATTTGACTTTTGACTCGCCTTTTTTGTATCGATCCAACGATCCAACTAATTTAAAATAGGCATAATTTACCGATCACTACAAACCGGCATGGACGACAACAGTCAAACTAAACCACGATAATTTTTTTCAACGGGTCTACTCAAGTCTAAGAAAAACATTTCCTGGCCTATTATTAATAGAGGAATAAGGTACATATTGTTTTCTTTCCGTGCTTTTACATTTAAGCGAGGAAATCCTTGTGTAACTTTGACTATAAATTAAATACGTGCGTTCTTCCAAATTTCCTTTTGTGTATATCGTCCAAGCAGTCCAGTTTTTCATTTAAATCGCACGCCGTCATTCCCATACAATTTACCTCTTCGACTGGATCCCGAATTATGCTTTGCAATGGAGAAATAACACTGAATAATACTGGAATAGCCTGTACCTCCTTGCCTTTTACTTCGCACTCCGCACATCATAACAAACAACTGAAAAATTAAACTCTTGCCGAATCCTGTTGGCAATACGGCCATTAAATCGTTGCCGTTAAAAAGATGGCGCATTGCCCTTTCTTGTTCCGTTTTCAAAGTAAAAGCAAGCCCCCGCTTCGCTCAGCTCCGACAAAACTTCGGTCAAACACGTTTCAAAATCTTTCACATGTTCTCCGAGCTCCATTTTGATCTCGCAAGTCACGCTCAAAATATTTTGCGTGATAATTTGATAGCTACCTGTCAAACCTGTCACTCAAAGTGACCACACCGCACCAATCAGGAGCCTCGTTCGTGGACGAACGGCGTTTTTCAAAATCGTGGGGTTTGCAGGCAAGCGTTCCCTCATCTCCCCACTCCCACCCCCGTCCGCCGATTTTTTGGCTCTCGCCCCAATTTTCGCGCGGCCAGAATGCGGAAAAATTCGTTCGTACGGGAACGCTTGCTACGCAGGCTACCCTCTTGGCCTCATTTTCGCTTGAAAATTCCTTTGTATTTTGAACATGCTGACGAGGCCAAGAGGGCTAATTAAAATGCATATAAAAGAATAATAAATTGCCCGCCATTTTGGAATAAGGTGTATATAAACATAATTGAGTCTTGAAAAGGATACTAAAAGCCTCCTATAAAGTCCGTGTTTAATACTTAAAGGTTTTCAAGCGAGATGTTTTCCTGTAAGTTCAGAAAACCTGGTACCTAGTCTTCTAAATTCGTTTAATATTTCGGCTCGGGTATATATGAAAAACATCGATGCTACCAGAAAGAACACCTTAAAATTAGGAAGACCTTAAACTTTGAGCGTTCTTTCTTGCTTAAAAGCAAAGATGTGCGTCAGTGAATTTTTAGATTTTTACAGACCGTCACAATGTTTGGCGGTATTCACAGTCTGACCGTCATGTAAACATCGCGACATTCACTGACCTTTCTCTTTGCTTCTGAGCAATCCGCGTCGAAAAAACTGTGGTACATCGCTTTCTGTAATGTCACTGTACACCAAAACACTTGTATTGATCATTTGTGTATGTGTAATCTCCCTAACGCCGCAAAATACTTACTCGAGGCTGGGTTTACGGACTGTACGCGCACACAAAATATCAACCGCAGAATTTTAAATAGGGGAATCCCCTAATGTTTGGAAAACAATAGATGTTTTGACGGGCATACTGTATTTCGCGGACTGGACTGGACTGGACTGGACTAGTAAAACGCGGACTCAAAAATTTGTAAAACGCGGACTCAAAAATTTGTAAAACGCGGACTCAAAAATTTGTAAAACGCGGACTCAAAAATTTGTAAAAAAATTCCGGGAGTCCACATTTCTAACCCCACATTTCTAATTCCCCCCCCCCCCCCCCCCCTAAAAAAAATAAAATAAAATAAATAAAGTCAGACCCCCGTCATGGACGTTTCGAGTACACATCCCCCCGCTGGGTTGTAGCTCGGGGGGTCGTAGCTTGCAAACCAGTCTATTTTGTTTCGGGACTAGGTTATAGTTTGTTGTGTTACTTTCAAAACTAACACACCATCGATATCTTAAATGCAATTGAGCAAGCCCAAAACAGTTTTACAGGCCCGAAAAGGTACCGAACGAGCCCCAGTTAAAGGAAGGCCAAAATTTGTCACGCATTATTACACGCACCAAGAGCCTATTTTTTATGGGCTCCTGACGCACGCAGCATTCAGCATTCAGCATTCATATTATATTTTATTTTAGCCTTTTTCCCAGCCTCCACACCTGAAGCATAAGATTTTGAATTTTTATTGTCATTACGTGACACTGGATTAAGGTTACAGTGTACCTTCGGGGGTGTCTCCAGTATAACAGCTCTAGCGTCTTAAGATTACACTTAATATACCTAAACCCAGATATCAAATTAAAGCTTATAGAGCTGGCTATCTAAATATGGAAATCATTTGGTAATAAAATGAATTGTGCAATTTTTTACGACGTCTAAATTCGAACATCCGAATCAGCTTTAAAACGCTATAACTCAAAGCGATTATTATATTTTGCTAATTTGATTTGTTCTCGGATTTCCGGACACGAAGCGCTAAAAAAACGTGTCGGCGATTTCCCATATTCAATTGCAGTGAAAAGTTACAGAATATTTTCGAAAAGGGGAGAAAAAAAATTGGAATGATCGCACGGAAATGGCTCTTGACGAAAAAGTTTTCGGAATTAAGAAATTCGCCGACACTTTTTTATTGATTATATGTTAGCCTAGCTTCTGTCCAAATTTAAGGAAAATCGAACAAATTCCCTTTGAGTTGTAGCTCTTTAAAGTGTCCCCAACAAGCGAAAAATTAACTTTGAGAAAACGGCGCTTAAAAAAACATATCGCTTAATAAACAAACTCCGCCCACAAAAGTTATACCGTCATTTCTCCGTCAATTTTCACTATTTTTCGATACTTTTTTTGGGGGGATGAAAGTTCGTTCTGTAAACTTTGTTTTAACGCCAAAAAATAATTTTCAATAAATTTTCGATCTGAAGGTACACTGTAACCTTAAGTGACATCGACAACGGAAACGAGGCTGTTGACCTTTGAGCAGTAAAATCGCGCCAAAATTCGGAATATATTTTCACGTGGCGGCGCGAAGATGGCGGCTTGTTTTAAGCTTCCATCGCTCGCTAAATGGCCAAAACCAAAAACACAGTTTCCTGAGTTCGAATGGAGTGAGGTAACTGTAGAGAAGGAGCTCGGAAGCGGTACGTTTGGTTCAGTTTACCTTGTCAAATACGAGAAAGAACACCGTCGAAATGTTATTGTGAAAAAAATGAAAGGTGAATCGGCTGAAGCAAGACGTCGATTCGAGAAGGAAGCGGCGATCCTAAAAACCGTGAAAGGCCATAGAAATGTGACTGAGTTTTTAAGATTTTGCCGAGAACCCTACGCCATAATGATGGAGCATGCTTGTTTTGACTTCAATCCGTTGGGAGTTAAAAAACAGGTAAATTCGCTTGAAGATTTTTTACATTTCGTTGATGCGGAATTCGACTTTACGTCGTTCGCAGATGTCTTGTTACTGTGTGCGCGGGACGTTGTTTCCGGATTGGACTTTCTTCACAAGAACAATATCGCGCACAGAGATCTAAAGCCAGGGAACACCTTGGTCTGCAATCAACATTACAGCAAACAGAATGATGTGGATCTGGCCAAATCCTATGCTGAATGCCCCATTGTCTGCAAACTTGCAGATTTTGGTTTGAGTCGTTCCCCTGACATGCACCCCTATTTTACACTTATTGCATAAGGGTAACCTTCCCTGCCTTTCAACCAAATTCATGCAGAATACCGTCGGATCTACAGCCTTTTCTTCTACCCGAACACAAGCAAGTAATTTTCGAAAGGCTTGCCGCTATGGTCTAGTTGAATTGTTGTCTGTGAGCCGGGATTATGACATCACATGTTTATCATGCTTGTGTCGATAAGTACTTTTCAAAACAGTTCTTCTGGTCGTCTGCATAATCGTTTAAGTTTTTAGATTTGATTAATTTACTAAAAAAACTCGCAATTGAAAGGTGACACGAATGGATATAATGTTACCAAGTTGTTCAGAGTACTTTTGTTTCTGTTTCTGTTAGAAGCCGGTATAATAGCGGACACTAGAACTGTTGTCTGTATGATGACATCACATTTTATTCATGTTCCTGTTGACGTTTTATTCTAGACGTTGTATATAAGTATAGGTTTAAGTTCATGGGTGAAAAAAATCGCTTCAAGTTAAATAATTGATTGTTACGTAGTGCTAAGACTGGAAAAGAAAGTTGTTATTAAGCTGTTTAGGAAAGGAAATTGGTATTTTACAGGAATGTAAAGCGAGTTTGTAGTAAGACTTTTTTTGAAGTAACGGTTTAAAGTTGACACGAATGAATATGGCGTCAGTTACCAGGTTGCTCAAAAAACTTATGTTTCTCCTTCTAGAAGCCGGTATAATACCGGGCAATTGAACTGCTGAACTGTTGTCTGTTTTGTTATGACATCAGATTCTCATTATGTTCCTGTTGACGTTTCATTTTGAACGTTTTTTATATAAGAAGTATTATTTGAAGACCATGTAATTCAAGTTCATGGGTAAAAGAGTTCGCTTCAGTTTCGCTTCAGTAGTTAATTTACTAAGCGTTACGTAGTGCTGAGAAAAAAAAACGTTGTTAAAGTTTTTCATGAAAAAAGAAATTGGTATTTTAAAGGGATCTAAAGCAAGTTTGCTGAAAACTTTGTTTGAAGTAATGTTTTAAAGTGGATAGTATAATATCCGGCAATTGAATTGTTGTCTGTATGATTATGACATCAGATTATGTTCCTGTTGACGTTTCATTCGGAACGTTTTATATAAGAAGAGATATATTCATTTTGATAAAGCAAATGTTTTAGTTATTTATGTATTTATTTTTATTTCTAGTCCGCGTTTTACAAATTTTGAGTCCGTGTTTTACAAATTTTTGAGTCCGCCTTTTACAAATTTTTGAGTCCGCGTTTTACAAATTTTTGAGTCCGCGTTTTACAAATTTTCGAGTCCGCGTTTTACAAATTTTTGAGTCCGCGTTTTACAAATTTTTTTACAAGTCCGCGTTTTACTAGTCCAGTCCAGTCCAGTCCAGTCCTCGAAATACAGTATGCCGTTTTGACGACGTAAGCTCGATCAAGTTTGTCAACTGAAGGCCAATTTTGAAGGCGCTATATTTAGACTAACGGTAGAAAAAAAAAAAAGATTTTGCGAGTAAGAGGTCAGCAAATAGTAAGGAAGTAAACCAAGCAAACTGACTCAGTTGATTTTAAAGGAAACAAGAGGCTAGCTGGTAGCCTGTACTCATGCGCTTGCATAAGAACGTTTTATGGTTTATTTTAACTGGGTCACGCACCCCTTCCCTCTCAACGAATTTTGCGTGACATGTAAGTCTTCTTTTGTTTACATATTATAAGATATCATTTATTACGACTGAATTTACAACTGAACTTAAACACGTTTTATAAGCATTTCTCTAAAATTAGCGACAACAGAAAGAAAAATTCAATCACAAATTGATATCAACATAAATTCCCATCGAAAAATGTAATTTCTTTTCCGGTGAAGTCCAAATGCCAGTGGCTTGACTCGGCTATTTGAAAACAAGAACGTGATTACGGGCACGCCGAAAATCACGAGGTCGCATGTCAACCAATTAGACCAGTGAAAGTCCTCCCGCGGGATACGGGAAACTTTAAAAAAACAAAGCAATTTGTGACTACAAAAAGCGGGACGAAAGCTAAAAATGGAAACAAAGACCTTACCGAAACTGGTAGCCTGTACTCATGCGCTTGCATAAGAACGTTTATGGTTTATTTCAACTGGGTCACGCACCCCTTCCCTCTCAACAAATTTTGCGTGACATGTAAGTCTTGTTTTGTTTACATATTATCAGATATCATTTATTACGACTGAATTTACAACTGAACTTAAAAACGTTTTATAAGCATTTCTCTAAAATTAGCGACAACAGAAAGAAAAATTCAATCACAAATTGATTTTAACATAAATTCCCATCGAAAAATGTAATTTCTTTTCCGGTGAAGTCCAAATGCCAGTGGCTTGACTCGGCTATTTGAAAACAAGAACGTGATTACGGGCACGCCGAAAATCACGAGGTCGCATGTCAACCAATCAGACCAGTGAAAGTCCTCCCGTGGGATACGGGAAGCTTTAAAAAAACAAGGCAATTTGTGACTAAAAGCGGGACGAAAGCTAAAAATGGAAACAAGGACCTTAACTCATGCCGCTATGCGCATGAGTAATGAATGCTTCCGCGGGAAGGAGGCGGGGGGTGGGGGGAGGGGTGGGGAAATGAATTTTTTTCAAATTGTTTTCACTCGAGAAATTTCCGTCAGAGCGAGTTACGGTTTTCGGTATATTAGTCCCCTAGTCAAGCTCATTCAAACGATATTTTTGGAGGTATGAAATTAAAAGCTTTGTACCATGTGTTTCTGTGACGTCACCAATTATGACGTCAGAATTTAACCGCATTTTGAAAAATTGTTTTACCATTGAAATGATAGTTAGCCTCAGAGATCGCTCTTTTTGTTTTCATTTTCAGTTACAGAGAGCTGCGTATGAATGAAAGAATAAAGGCAATAAACACGGGATAGAATGAGTAATAATGTAAAGTGAAGAAATGATTTCGCATTTAAATCTCAAAGTAATTTGTAAATGTGTAACTTGAATACAAGCGAACCTCCAATCCTCGGTAGGAAAAAAGATGGCGACTGGTACATTTACCCATAATTCTTAGCGCACAAAAACCTTAACAACGTTCATAAAAATGTAAAGAAAAGTTATAAAATCTTCAAACCTAGTCTACACATTGTCCTTAGTACTGGAACAAATATTGTAAAAATTTGACTTTCTTTGTGCCTTATGTGCTGTATTAGGTCCGCAAGGTATTGTGGTAAAATGAACAGCCGCCATCTTTTTTCCTACGGTGGATTGTGCGACCGCCTCTCCACCTAGCTAAGCGACTGCTTTTCCAAATTACCAAACATTTTCCAGTCAAATCCCTATAATTGAAACCTCTCGTAATCGACTACCTCCCGTGAGCGGCCGCGACCACTTTCAACGCTGGTGATTTGAATTTTTCTATTGTTTTGAACCTCTGATGGTAACCGACCACTCGCCCATATTTTGGAGCCACTACAGACGCAAAATGAATGATATGTTACTGAGTACAACTGATAACTAACAACGCCAATGCAACAAACATTTTGTCCCTTGCATGAAAACTTCAACATGACAAAATAGTTTTCGCTGATACTTAGGTGCTTTTATTCATGGAAATTTCTACAGGTTCATGTCATTCACAGTTAAGAACACCCTGTGGTATGACCTTCTGAAGCGATCATCTTAGCTTTGGATTTTAGACGGTCGCATAAGAGAGGTTCAACTGTATAAATTAAAATATTAAAATGCGAGAATTCTCTTTTCTCTTTTCCGAATAATAGCTGCGGGCGAAACGAGCGACGAACCGCTAGAAACGCGGGCGCCGGTGAGCTACAAACCATGTTAGAAACAGCTTTGTGGGATTTTTGAATTTTTATGACGTCATGTGCAAGCAAAGAATAGCTGGATATAAATTAACACAAATATGTTATATACCTATACTTTTACAGTCCACTCATTGCAATGTTGGGTTTATGGCTAAATCTAGACCAGGGTATTGCGTTTTATCTATTAACTAGATAAATTTAACAAGTGAATTTTCACATAGTAGAGATGTTCAGGGAGCACTCATGACAAAATCTCGTATCCTCAGCAAAGTCGATCAAACAACAACGTTTTTGAAACTGATATGTTTAATGCAGGGCTAGTTTTCCTTTGGTATCACATAATTATACGAATCGGATATAAACACTTTTAGCGCAGTATTAACAGCCTACACAAGCATTTTCTTCAGTGTTTGTGGAGGAGTGGAGTTGCTCGGTTTTCGTTTTCCACTGTGCCCGACTGTGCAGTTGTCACTGAATAAAACTAACGCTGAACATGCCTTTACATGATTCCTGTTCGTTTCTACAAATCGCTAATTAATCACTTTATCACTACACTGTTCAGAAGCTGATATCGTACCTGTAACTAAAGGACGACTCCGCTCGCGCTACGCAACATCCGTCTTCGACAGCGGGTTTGGGGGCGAAATGCTTGAGACGTGGGCTGTGATAATTTCAGTAGTTAAAATAATTTCGTATTTTAAGGTCGCGGGGGATACTTGGCCATGAATAAATTCATAAGGCAAAATTTTGGCAGGGGTGTCACTTTTAAAAACGTTATATCGTGAAGGTTTGAAAGTCGATTTCGCTAAAATTTAACAGAGATATTGGCGAATAATGGAAGTACGTAAGGATTGTTTTTTTACTGAAGGGATCGCGCTTGCGGCAATACTGGAAGCCACTAAAGTTGTCTTTTCTTAAGGTTACAGTGTACCTTCGGGGGTGTCTCCAGTATAACAGCTCTAGTGTCTTAAGATTACACTTAATATACCTAAACCCAGATATCAAATTAAAGCTTATAGAGCTGGCTATCTAAATATGGAAACTGTTTGCTAATAAAATGAATTGTCGAATTTTTTACGACGTCTAAATTCGAAAGTCCGAATCAGCTTTAAAACGCTATAACTCAAAGCGATTATTATATTTTGCTAATTTGATTTGTTCTCGGATTTCCGGACACGAAGCGCTAAAAAATCGTGTCGGCGATTTCCTATATTCAATTGCAGTGAAAAGTTACAGAATATTTTCGAAAAGGGGAGAAAAAAATTGTAATGATCGCACGGAAATGGCTCTTGACGAAAAAGTTTTCGGAATTAAGAATTTCGCCGACACTTTTTTGTTGATTATATGTTAGCCTAGCTTCTGTCCAAATTGAAGGAAAATCGAACAAATTCCCTTTGAGTTGTAGCTCTTTAAAGTGTCCCCAACAAGCGAAAAATTAACTTTGAGAAAACGGCGCTTAAAAAAACATATCGCTTAATAAACAAACTCCGCCCACAAAAGTTATACCGTCATTTCTCCGTCAATTTTCACTATTTTTCGATAATTTTTTTTTGGATGAAAGTTCAGTCTGTAAACTTTATTTTAACGCCAAAAAAATTGTTCAATAAATTTTCGACCTGAAGGTACATTGTAACCTTAAAACGTGGATTTGTGTCCAAGTTTGCTCCACGAGAAGAACACAAAGCAAGTTGATTTCCCCACTCACTGATCCGTCAAAACGTCTATTGTGTCATATCTGACTCCGATTTTTTTATTTCAACTTTAATTAAAAGTTATTAGCTTTTAAAAGAGTAAAATTGTCCATGTTAGAATTTGAAGCCTCATATCTTCCCTTTGAAAGCCTATTTAAAAATTTCGAGTCAGATATCACAATCTACAATACACATAGTTTACCTCCTTGCAATGTCAACTCATGAAATTCTCTATCCGCGCTGAATTCTTGGACACAAAATCGCTTGTTTTTACGCTTCTGAAGGCTTCCCGAGCAAACACGAATGCAAAAAATATAAATTTATGGTAATTTTGCTAATTGCGTTCGACGTTAGGAGAACGCCATCCTAATTTCAACGGGATTTGGGTATCCTGTGGTCGATGGGATACCTGTGCATGACAGGCGCGAAGAATCGAGATTTTTTGGTTCAACGGATGATGTTCAAAATCTGCGCCATTTTGAATAATTGTTATGCGCGCGCACCAATTTTAAGCCCAAAAACTGGCCAAAGAAATTGCTGCTCCACCTTTTCAGCTGAAAATTACCTCGTGCATCCGTAGCGTGGATATCTTTGGATTATTCGGTAAGTGCAATCATTTTTCTCAAACTTCATGCGATGTTTCTTAAAAAGTTCATCGCTTCAACTTGTCAAAGCCTTACCAGGAAAGTTTTTAGTACCCCAAGAGCATGTGGAAAGCCCGACGTCGGCGTCCCAAAACAAACCGAAGACCTTCGCTGCTTTCCTGCTTTGAATTAATGTTCTCAGTCGAGTTTGCCGAACAACAAAGCAAATCAACCGATTACTCTGACCCAAAGTTTTCTCAAAGCAAATCAATTACCAAGCCTTTGTGCTTTGACCCATAGCGGTCACAAATACAAACCAAACAAACCGAGTCATTGTGCACTTGGTGGCCATTGCACCAAATTTACATGTTTTGTTACATTTTCCCTTGCAACTATTCAAGTTGTTACTATCATTCATGTTACTGTTACAAAATTAGTCTCGCACAATCAGTATCTGAACTACATTGTAACTAAGTAGATAGACATGTTTTGTTACATTTTTTTGGTTTCACTATTAAAATTACTGTTGTTCATGTTGCTATTTAAATACTTCGTGTTTCTCAATTAATGTCTCGACTAATTTGCTCCTATCTTTTTCCTATGATTTTAGCTAATTCATTGAACTTCGAACGCACTTATTAATCTTTGATTACTGCTAGTTTTAACCCACGCGCTATTGTCAACACTTCATGCAGAAAGAACAATGCGTTAAAAAATAGTTTTACCAGACAGCGCTTTGCACGTGCAATGCGGCTAAGTTTCGCAAAGGATGCAACAAACCAGTCGTCAATCTGTGCCCATTTTGTTTTGTATGCTTTGCTTGGACACTTGACCCCATTGTTTAAATTATGACGTCACGAAACAACATACCTCTTTATCAATCAGCCGTATCATCGGAGCAGTGTATAGTCAGAAATAATTCAGCATTTTCAGTTAAGCACACCTGATCACTTCTTGTTCTTGTTGTATCCTGGGCACTTTCGTGCAAACTGCCATTCTACATTTTTCTATTCATACGTTTGTAAATACTGTGCCGACCAATTATGGTTTTCCCCAAAGGTTTTTTGTGGAGTGTAGTGTTCGGTGGAATAATCGGTGGTATTGTCACAGTGCTGTCTTTAAAAGTTTGGAACGCAAGAGCACGGAGAGAAGAAGAGGAAAACGAGAACAGACGAGAAGAGCCGATCGCGCCTGGTGTTCAGGAATCCACAAAACTGGCACAGGAACACGATGAGAGATCCTGTTAAGAACGTGAGTGTATACATGTATATTTTTCAGTATTTCTGAGTCGCAAAAGAGAGGCAGGGAATCATTCTCGTGAAAGAGCGAACCTACCTACCAACCTAACTCGCGTGTACGCATTCTTCACGGTTAAGAACTTTTTTTAAAAAAGCAAAACCTGTATAAAATATATACGTTCGCCGTTTACCGTTCTGAAAATATTTTTACTTCACTAATCACAGCTCTAACGCTGTAAACTGAGAAATCCGAGTAACCACGCGTCGCGTTTTCTCGCGCGAGGCGCACTCGTGTAACAAGAGCGATTGATGGGATCCTGTTTTAGTATACCTTTTCTTTTCAGTGACAGCTTTAGTGCGAGCTTTTATTACTCGAAGTGCAAAATCTTGATTTATTAGGATGTATAGTATTTAAAATGTCTTTTTTAAACTGGTTTCTTAGCTTGTTTTGTGATTGTGGCGAAGCATTCACAAACATTCTATGATTCTCTAAGATCATGATTATTTTGTGATCCTCGCGTGCGTGTAGTATCATGACGTAACCAACCAACCGTAACCAAACCAAAAAACCTCCTACGCAGGGTTGTAAAGATTACGTGACGAGCCCTAAGGACGCCTGCGTAGGAGGCTAAACAACCTTCATGAGTGGCGAAGACAGTGATAAATAAAATAACTAACAACTGTTATTTATGCTAAGATGTCCATCTAGACACCGTTACGGACGGTCGATTCGTTTTGTTCAGAATCGGATGATGCAAAGTTCCTGGCGTTGCTGCGCATGTCAATAACACGCGAACCCTAAAGTTCAATACTCAACCAACAGTTCTGTTTTTCATTGCCGCTATTATCACAGCGGATGTCAAAAAATTATATTTATGGCCAAGTGTGTTTGGTGGATTTTGATCCATTTTGTCAGCTTTTGTTAAGAACAATAGGTCACTTTTTTTCTTACACTAATTTCAGTTCTTTGTTTTTTCACAGCAGCAGTCGTCATGAGTCATTTTTGCCGATTAATCAGAAGCTTGATGAGTGCAGCCTTTAGATTTTCAAGAATGCTTCGTATCTTCACCACGTAGAACTTTCTAAATATTATTTGATTTGCGGATCTCATTTGTGACATGGAATCGAAAGACGATAAGGATAGCACACTGAAATGTGACTTTTTAATTATACTGTTTTGTTTAAATTGCAGCAAGCAAAAAGTTATGAATTTTTTAATCTAAGGGACTGGTGCCACAACTGTAAATTTAGTCGTTGCTGTATGCCATTGACAATTTCAAACAAGCTCTTTTATTTCAATGCTGTTGTAGTTATTAAAAAATATGCTACAGTGAACGCTTTGTTTGTCGATGTTAAGTTTTTTGTCCTTTCTACTTACATAATATAATCATAAATTGAGTCTTGAAAGCATACTAAAAGTCTCCTAACTCGGTGTTTAATAGTTGAGGGTTTTTCAAAGCGAGATGTTTTCCTGCAAGTTCGGAAAACCTCTTACGTAGTCTTCTAAATTCGTTATTTCGGCTCGGGTAAATGAAAAACATCGATGCAATCAGAAGGAACACCTTAAAATTAGAAAGACCTTAAACTTTGAGCGTTCTTTCTTGCTTAGAAGCAAAGATATAGGTCAGTGAATTTTTATATTTTTACAGACCGTCACAACGTAACTCGGCTTGCAAGGTCTGACCGTCATGTAAACACTGTGACATTCACTGCCGTTTCTCTCCGCTTCTGAGCAATCCCTATCCACGTCGAAAAAACTATGGTGCATCACCGCTTTCTGTAATGTCACTCCACACTAAAAAGACTTGTATTGATCACTTGCGTATGTGTGTAATCCCCCTAACGCCGCAAAATACTAACTCGAGGCTGAGTATACGGACTGGTACAGAGCTGTACGCGCACACAAAATATCAACTGCAGAATTTCAATTAGGGGAATCCCCTAATGTTTGGAAAACAATAGACGTGTTGACGACCCAAGCGAAATTCGATCATCAGTTGATCAAATGCCAACCATGTTCATGAAGGCGCAAAAAGAACGTTCAAAGACATTGTGAATAAGAGGTCATCAATTTAACCTTACAAGCAAGGAAACCGAGCCAACTGATTTAATCAACATCGCCGCTACTGAAGCCAATACTAGCGATTGGATGGATATAAATTAACACAAATATGTTATATACCTATACTTTTACAGTCCACTCATTGCAATGTTGGGTTTATGGCTAAATCTAGACCAGGGTATTGCGTTTTATCTATTAACTAGATAAATTTAACAAGTGAATTTTCGCATAGTAGAGATGTTCAGGGATCAATCATGACAAAATCTCGTACAGTGTATCCTCAGCAAAGTCGATCAAACAACAACAACGTTTTTGAAACTAATATATTTAATGCAGGCAAGTTCTCCTTTAGCATCACATAATTATGTGAATCGGATATAAACACTTTCAGCGCAGTATTAACAGCTTTCACAAGCATTTTCTTTTAGTGTTTGTGGAGCCAGTGGAGCTGCCTGGTTTTCATTTTCCACTCTGCCCGACTGTGCAGTTTTCACTGAAGAAAACAAACGCTGAACAAGCGTTGACATGATTCCTGTTCGTATACAAATCGCTAATCACTTTATCACTGCACTGTTCAGAAGCTGATTTCGTACCTGTAAAGATGGACTCCGCTCGCGCCAACAACATTCATCTTCGACAGCGGGTTTGTGGGCGAAATGCTTGAGACGTGAGCTATGATAAACATGGGAAAAATATATGAAATAAATATTATGAGACACGTGACCCCAACGTTTTAATCTAACGTTACGAGAACTAGCGTGAGGTCCGTATTCAGGGAAAATATTGGTCGAGTGCTTTCCATAAACTTGCAAAAAACTTGCAAAAAACTTGCAAAAGAAGAACGAAACCAATATTTCCCAATACGGACCGAACAAGCTAGTTCAATAAAGTTTTTATTATAATGGCGTTTTTAAAAATTTGCCGATCAATTAATGAAACCATTCTCGGCTAACGCGCGCGCACCAAACTAAGCGTATTGCATTCGGTGCTCATAAAAGAAATTCGGCGAAACGACTGAAGTTATTCGGCGAAACGACTGCAAACGGTCTGCAGGGAACCAGTCAGGAATGCTCCTTTTGCCATAACAAAATAATAAAATGAAACAACATACCCTAAACACTTCCATAAATAATTAATTTTGAAGAGGCCATGACTAGGCTCCCGCAGCTGCATGCCTACTACTTGATCATTTCCACGCCGGCCACTTTCGTGTAAAACTGCCAATTAGACATTTTTGCTTCATACGTTTCTAAATACTGCGCCGACGAATGATGGTTTTCCCCAAAGGTTTTTTGTGGAGTGTAGTGTTCGGTGGAATAATCGGTGGTATTGTCACGGTGCTGTCTTTAAAAATTTTGGGCGCAAGAGCACGGAGAGAAGAAGAGAACAACGAGAACAGACGAGAAGAGCCGATCGCGCCTGGTTTTCAGGAAACCACAAAACTGGCACAAGAACACGATGAGAGATCCTGTTAAGAACGTGAGTGTATACATGTATATTTTTCAGTATTTCTGAGTCGCAAAAGAGAGGCAGGGAATCATTCTCGTGAAAGAGGGAACCTACCTACCTACCTAACGCAATCTCGAGAACTCGCGTGTAAGCATTCTTCACGGTTAAGAACTTTTTTTAAAAAAACAAAACCTGTATAAAATATATACGTTCGCCGTTTACCGTTCTGAAAATATTTTTACTTCACTAATCGCAGCTCTAACGCTCTAAACTGAGAAATCCGAGTAAACACGCGTCGCGTTTTCTCGCGCGAGGCGCACTCGTGTAACAGGAGCGATTGATGGGATCCTGTTTTAGTGTACCTTTTCTTTTCAGTGACAGCTTTAGTGCGAGCTTTTATTACTCGAAGTGCAAAATCTTGATTTATTAGGATGTATAGTATTTAAAATATCTTTTTTAAACTGGTTTCTTAGCTTGTTTTGTGATTGTGGCGAAGCATTCACAAAACATTCTATGGTTTGCTAATCAGTATTTAGTGATCCTCGCGTGGATGTAGTAAATTTAGAGATCAGTCTCGTTCATGACGTTACCAACCAACTGTAACCAAACCATAAAAACCTTCATGAGTGGTGGAGACAATGATAAATAAATTATTCATGCTAAGTTGTCCATCTAGACAGTTACGGACGGTCGATTCGTTCTGTCGTGAATCGGATGATAAATGCAAAGTTCCTGGTGTTACTGCGAATATCAATAACACGCGAACTCTGCGAATATCAATAACACGTGAACTCTTAAGTTCAATACCCAACCAACAGTTCTGTTTTTCACTGCCGCTATTATCATAGCGGATGTCTCAAGCATTTCGCTTTACGCAAAATTGTCAAAAGATTATATTTATGGCCAAGTGTGTTTGGTGGATTTTGATCCATTTTGTCAGTTTCAGTTAAGAACAATAGGCTACTTTTTTTCTTACACTTTTTAAACAAAACAGGCTGTTTTGTTTAAATTTCAGCAAGCAAAAAGTTATGAATTTTTAATCTAAGGGACTGGTGCCACAACTGTAAATTTAGCCGCCGCTGCCATTGAGAATTTCAAACAAGCTCTTTTATTTCAATGCTGTTGTAGTCATTAAAAAACATGCTACAGTGAACGTTTTGTTTGTCGATGTTAAGTTTTTTATCCTTTCTACTTACATAATATAATCGTAAATTGAGTCTTGAAAGCATACTAAAAGTCTCCTAACTCAGTGTTTAATAGTTGAGGGTTTTTCAAAGCGAGATGTTTTCCTGTAAGTTCGAAAAACCTCATACGCAGTCTCCTAAATTCGTTATTTCAGCTCGGGTAAATGAAAAACATCGATGCTACCAGAAGGAACACCTTAAAATTAGAAAGACCTTAAACTTTGAGCGTTCTTTCTTGCTTAGAAGCAAAGATATAGGTCAGTGAATTTTTATATTTCATTACAGACCGTCAAAACGTAACTTGGCTTGCATTCAAGGTCTGGCCGTCATGTAAACATTATGACATTCACTGACCTTTCTCTCCGCTACTGAGCAATCCTTATCCACGTCGAAAAAACTATGGTGCATCACTGCTTTCTGTAATGTCACTCCACACTAAAAAGACTTGTATTGATCACTTGCGTATGTGTGTAATCCCCCTACCGCCGCAAAATACTAACTTGAGGCTGAGTATATAGACTGGTACAGAGCTGTACGCGCACACAAAATATCAACTGTAGAATTTCAATTAGGGGAATCCCCTAATGTTTGGAAAACAATAGACGTGTTGTCGACGCAAGCGCAATTCGATCATCAGTTGATCAAATGCCAATCATGTTCGTGAAGGCGCAAAAAGAACGTTAAAAGACAGTAGATTTTTAATATTGTAAATAAGAGGTCAGCAATTAGCCTTACAAGCAAGGAAACCGAGCCAACTGATTAGTAAACATCGACGATACTGAAGCCAATACTAGCGATTGGATGGATATAAATTAACACAAATATGTTATATACCTATATACTTTTACAGTCCACTCATTGCAATGTTGGGTTTATGGCTAAATCTAGACCAGGCTATTGCGTTTTATCTATTAACTAGATAAATTTAAAAAGTGAATTTTCACATGTTAGAGATGTTCAGGGAGCACTTATGACAAAATCTCGTATGCTCAGCAAAGTAGATCAAACAACAACGTTTTTGAAACTGATACAACATAATTATATGAACCGGACATAAACACTTTTAGCGCAGTATTAACAGCCTACACAAGCATTTTCTTCAGTGTTTGTGGAGGAGTGACGAGTTGCTCGGTTTTCGTTTTCCACTGTGCCTGACAGTGCAGTTTTCACTGAAGAAACCTAACGCTGAACATGCCTTTACATGATTCCTGTTCGTTTCTACAAATCGCTAATAAATCACTTTATCACTACACTGTTCAGAAGCAGATTTCGTACCAGTATTAAGATCGACTCCGCTCGCGCTACGCGACAACAACAACGGTTTATTTGCATTCCCAATTACAAATGGTATTGCATATAAAAACAAAAACAAAAAAAGAGTATAAAATTAAAATTAAAGTAGCAAAATCGGTTAATTTACAATTCTTGTAACTAATGGTTCAATTCCTAATGAAAAAGCTTCGTAAATGAAGTGACGTAATCTTTTACAAATGAAAGCATCGGTGCTATTAAAGAGAAAAACAATTTTGTTATTAGTATTTAAATAATCGAATTCGGGATATTTGCATCTTCCACCAGAGAATTTCTAATTGTGTCATATTTATTGCAAAATAAGATGAAGTGTGCTTCGTTTTCAACTTCATTTGAGCTGCAGTATTGACAGATTCTCAGATATGCTCAGGGACATCCATCTTCGACAGCGGGTTTGGGGGCGAAATGCTTGAGACGTGGGCTATGATAATTTCGGCAGTGAAAATAATTTCGTATTTTAAATGCGGCTAAGTTCTCGCTAAGGATGCAACAAACCGGTCGTCAATCTGTCCACCAATTTGTTTTGTATGCTTTGCTTGGACATGTGACCCCAATGTTTGAATCTGACCTCACGAAAATTTGCATAATCCGCCTGAACAGCTGTCCACCATTGTGCATACCTGATCACTTCTTGTTCTTGTTGTACCCCGGGCATTTTCGTGCAAACTGCCATTCTACATTTTTCTCTAATACTGTATCGACGAATTATGGTTTTCCCCAAAGGTTTTTTTGTGGAGTGCAGTGTTCGGTGGAATACTGATCGGTGGTATTGTCACAGTGCTGTCTTTAAAAGTTTTGGGCGCAAGAGCACGGAGAGAAGAAGAGAACAACGAGAACAGACGAGAAGAGCCGATCGCGCCTGGTTTTCAGGAAACCACAAAACTGGCACAGGAACACGATGAGAGATCCTGTTAAGAACGTGAGTGTATACATGTATATTTTTCAGTATTTCTAAGTGGCAAAAGAGAGGCAGGGAATCATTCTCGTGAAAGAGTGAACCTACGTACCTACCTAACGCAATCTCGAGAACTCGCGTGTACTCATTCTTCACGGTTAAGAATTTTTTAAAAAAAGCAAAACCTGTATAAAATATATATGTTCGCCGTTTACCGTTCTGAAAATATTTTTACTTCACTGATCACAGCTCTAACGCTCTAAACTGAGAAATCCGAGTAAACACGCGTTTTCTTGCGCGAGGCACTCGTACTCGCGTATTGTTTTCAGTCAGGAGCGAATGATGGGCTCCTGTTTTAGTATACCAGTTTACCAGTGACAGCTTTATTTCGAGCTTTTATTACTCGAAGTGCAAAATCTTGATTATAAGAATGTACTAGTATTTATAACGTCTTTTATAAACTGGTTTCTTAGCTTGTTCTGTGATTGTAGCGAAGCATTCACAAACATGCATTCTATGATTTTCTGACATCATGAGTATTTAGTGATTCTCGCGTGCATGTAGTAAATCTGAGACGCGTTCATGACGTAACCAACCAACCGTAACAAAACCATAAAAACCTTCTAGCCTCCAACGCAGACGTTCTTAGGGCCCGTCACGCAATCTTTCCTCCACCACGAACTCGTGGGGGAGGAAAGATTACGTGACGAGCCCTAAGGACGTCTGCGTAGGAGGCTAAAAAGCCTTCACGAGTGGCAGAGACAATGATAAATAAAATAACTAACAACTGTTATTTATGCTAAGTATCCATCTAGACACCGTTATGGACGGTCGGTTAGTTCCTGGCGTTGCTGCGCATGTCAATAACACGCGAACCCTAAAGTTCAATACCCAACCAACAGTTCTGTTTTTCACTGCCGCTGTTATCACAGCGGATGTCTCAGGCATTTCGCTTTACGCAAAATTGTCAAAAGATTATATTTATGGCCAAGTGTGTTTGGTGGATTTTGATCCATTTTGTCAGTTTCTGTTAAGAACAATAGGTCACTTTTTTTCTTACACTAATTTCAGTTTTTTGTTTTTCCACAGCAGCAGTCGTCATAGTCATTTTTGCTGATTAATCAGAAGCTTGATGAGTGCAGCCTTTTGATTTTCAAGAATGCTTCGTATCTTCACCACGTGGAACTTTGTAAACATTATTTGATTTGCGGATCTTATTTGTGACATGGAATCGAAAGACGATAAGGATAAAACCCGGCATAGTAAATCGAACCCAATCGAACTAAATTTCAATCGAACTCAATTCATGGATTGAATTCGATTGAGTTCGGCAATCGAACGAAATCGAACTCACCGAAAAGAAAAATAATAAATCGAACCCAATCGAACGTTTGCATATCCAGATCTTGGAAGCTCGAGTTACTTCAGCCCGGACTGTAGCGCATGTGTTTTTCGGAAGCGAAGAAATTCCGCAGAAATGGATTCAGATGCGCTGTGGATTGTCAGCTTCAAATGCGTAGTTAAAGGCTATCAGGAATGCCGCTTTCACGTCATTGTATTTTTGCATAAAAATAACCCTTCGAGTTGTCTTGCCGCAATTGTAAGTTAGCTAAAAATGGAAAGGGTACAACAATTTCGGAATATGCCCGCGGGAATAATGATAGCTTTGCTCTGCTCTGTTCTGTTCTGTTCTGTTCTCTTAACTGCCGTGGACAGTTTATAAATGGGGTTTCTGTTATTGAATAAATTGTAAAAAAGAACAAGAAAAACCTGCTTTGATGGCCTTGCTTTGGGCTTGCTTTGTAAAGGTTTACCAGAGCCCATCGAACGCAATCCATTTAATTGTGTTCAATTGAGTTCGGTTTCCGAACTCAGTCGAACACAGTCAGATGGATTGCGTTCGATTGAGTTCGATTTGTTCGATTGAATTCGATTTGTTCGGAAATCGAACTCACTGAAAGTCCGGTGTTCGATTTCGTTCGAATGCCGAACTCAATCGAACTCAATCCACGGATTGAGTTCGATTGAGTTCGATTGAGTTCGATTTCCGAACGTTCGATTTACTATGCCGGGATAGAACACTGAAATATGACTTTTTAATTCTACTGTTTTGGCTGGTGCCACAACTGTAAATTTAGTCGCCGCTGCCATTGACAATTTCAAACAAGCTCTTTTATTTCAATGCTGTTGTAGTTATTAAAAAAATATGCTACAGTGAACGCTTTGTTTGTCGATGTTAAGTTTTTTGTCCTTTCTACTTACATAATATAATCATAAATTGAGTCTTGAAGGCATACTAAAAGTCTTCTAACTCGGTGTTTAATAGTTGAGGGTTTTTCAAAGCGAGACGTTTTCCTAAAAGTTCGGAAAACCTCGTACCTAGTCTTCTAAATTCGTTATTTCGGCTCGGGTAAATGAAAAACATCGATGCCATCAGAAGGAACACCTTAAAATTAGAAAGGCCTTAAACATTTGCATGGTTTTGCATTGTTTGATAAAAGAAATTCGGCGAAACAACGCAAGCGTTCTGCAGGAAACCAGTCAGGAATGCCCCTTTGCCATAACAAAATAATAAAAGGAAACCGCCGTAAACCACTTGCATAAATAATTAATTTCAAGAAGCCATGTCAGCGAAACGACTGAAGTTATTCGGCGAAACGACTGCAAGCGGTCTGCAGGAAACCAATTAGGAATGCCCCTTATAATACAATGAAACAACACTCTACACTCAACAAACCACAGCATAAATAATTAATTTGAAGAGGCCATTTCGGACTCCTGCAGCTGCCCGGACTGCTCATTTCTATGCCGGGCACTTTCGTGTCAAACTGCCATTCTCTATTTTTTCTTCATACGTTTCTAAATACTGTGCCGACGAATAATGGTTTTCCCCAAGGGTTTTTTGCGGAGTGCAGTGTTCGGTGGAATAATCGCTGCCACGATTGTCACAATGCTGTCTTTAAAAATCTGGGACGCGAGAGCACGCAGAGCTGAAGAGGACAATGAGAACAGACGAGAAGAGCCGATCGCGCGTGGTGTTCAGGAAACCATAAAACTGCCACAGGAACACGATGAGAGTTCCTGTTAAGAACGTGAGTGTATATATTTTGTATTCCTTATTCGCAAAAGAGAGGCAGAGAATCATTCTCGTGAAAAAGGGAACGCAAACTCGAGAACTTGCGTGTCGGACGCATTCTTCAAGGTTAAGAATTTTTTTAAAAAAAGCAAAACCTGAAAAAAATTATATGTTAGCCGTTTATCATTCAGAAAATATTTTTACTTCACTTAATCACAGCTCTAACTCTCTAATCTTAACCGAAATCCGAGTAAACACGCGCGTTTTCTCGCGCGAGGCAATCGTGTGCTGTTTTCAGTATGCCTTATTTTTTCTGTGACAGCTCAAGTGACAGATTTATTCCGCGAAGTGCGAAGCCCTGACTTATTAGAATCTAAAGTATTTAACTTTTTTAACTGCTTTCTTAGCTTGTTCTGTGATTGTAGCGAGGCTACATCAGCAGGAGCTTATTACCCCTGACATCAGCTGATTTAGTGATCCTCGCCTGTATCTAGACACCGTTACGGACGGTCGATTCGTTTTGTCGTGAATCGGATGCTGTAGGCAAAGTCTGCAGTTCAAAACTCAACCAACAGTTTTGTTTTTCACTGCCACAAATGTCATAGCGGACGTCTCAGGCATTTCGCTTAAAACTATCACATCGTCATATTTGTGGGTTGTCATTGGTGGATTTCGATCCAGTTTGTTCAGTTTCTGTTTTCACGGGTCCAATGTTTCTGGCCACTGGTTTCTGGCCACAATTTACTAGTATGATCGACAGCAGCACTTCAGAGTTCGCGTTTTATTGAAAGGCGCTGTTAGTAATGTAGAAGAAAATATGTTTAGGATAAAATATAAGGTATTTGATATCCGGATTGAAATCCCATTGAAGGTCTCATCTTTTAATTTTCCTTCATAAATTTAACTATAATTAAGGCCTGGTTCACACGTGCGACGCAAATGCAAATGCAAGCGACGTTCACACGTGGTACGCAAACGCAAGGAACGTAAGATACGCAGGCGCAGTTGAAGTTATCTTCCAAGATGCGTTTGCGCTTGCATTTGCGTTGAGCCCGGTTCACACGTGTGAAACGCAAGTGCAAATGCAAATGCAAGGAAATGAAAATTTTTCCATTCCTTGCGTTTGCATTTGCACTTGCGTTTGCATTTTGCGTTGCCCCGGTTCACACGTATTTTTCCTTGCGTTTGCGCTTGCATTTGCGTCGCACGTGTGAACCAGGCTTAACGGGCCAAAACGCAACACATATAAACATCGATAAACCGGCTAGAAGCTGCAGACGCCGCCGGATTAATTTATATTGTGAATTGGTTCTAGTCTAGCAGTGAGAACAATTGCCACTTTTTTCTTACACTAATTTCAGTTCTTTGTTTTTCCACAGCAGCAGTCGTCAACTCCTCATTTTAGCCGCTGATGAGTGCAGCCTTTTGATTTTCAAGAACGCTTCGTAGCTTCACCACTTAGAACTTTGTAAACATTAGTTGATTTGCGGGTCTTATTTGTGACAAGGAATCGTAAGACATTTAAGGAGAGAGAGCAGTGAAATATGATTTCTTACGCGCCAAATGTTATGTATTTTTAAATATAAGAGCCTGATGCCACACCTGTAAATTTAGTTACCGCTGCCACTAAGAATTCAGATTCAAACAAGCTTTTTTATTCCAATGCTGGCGCTGTTGTAGTTATTAAAAATATGCAGAGTGAGCGCTTTGTTTGTCGATGATAAGTATTTTGTCCTCTCGACTACATAATATAATCATCAATTAAATCTTGAAAAGGATACTAAAAAAAAGCCTCCGAACTATGTATTACTTGAAGAGGGTTTCAAGCGAGATGTTTCCCTGTAAGTTTAAAAAACCTCGTTGTCTTCTAAAAGTTCGTTATTTCGGCTCGGGTATATGAAAAACATCGATACTTCCAGAAAGAACACCTTAAAATTAAGAAGACCTTAAACTTGAGCGTTCTTTCTTGCTTAGAAGCAAAGATATGGATCAGTGTATTTTTATATTTTTACAGACCGTCACAATGTTTGGCGGTACGCAAATCACCATATTAAATGTCAACATCGCGACATTCATTGACCTTGGCCTAGTCTGTCCGCTTCTGAGCAATTCGCGCCGAAAAAACTGTGGTACATCGCTTTCTGTATGTCACTCTACACCAAAAACGCTTATTTATTGATCACTTGTGTTTGTGTAGTCCCCCTTACGCTGCAAAATACTAACTCGAGGCTGAATTTACTGTACACGCACACAAAATATCAACTGCAGAATAACAATTAGGGGAATCCCCTAATGTTTGGAAACAATAGATGTTTTGACGACGCAAGCGCAAGTCATTCATCAGCCGGAAGGATATGCAATTTTGATAAAGCGCTATGTTTAGACTAAAAAAATCGATCTTGTGGAAAATAGGTCAGCAAATAGTTCTGTAAGGAAGTAAACCAAGCCAACTGAAATTTCTTCAAATTGTTATAACTCGAGAAATTTTTGTCATAGCGAGTTACCGTTTTTAGTATATTAGGGCCTGATTATATGAGCCGGGCTGACACGGTTAGCCGAGCTGGCCCGGTTTGCCGAGATCTCGGCACGCCTGTTAAACGTAACGATAATCAACTTGGTCACAAGATATTCGCATTCGGCCGGAAGCAGGCGCCGGTTTATTTTTGAGTGTTTGCACATGACGTCATAAAAATTGAAAAATCTAAAGTATATATCTTACAGAGCTGTTTTTAGCATGGTATGCGGATACCAGTGTTATGTTCTTTCACAAAAAGTTTCAGGTTTTAACGATGATTTGCTTCCGATTTATAAAAGTTTTAAATGTATCACGCAATTCGTCACGCTATTTCAGATAAGCCGTGAAATAAACAAAATTGAACCAGTCGAAAGTTAATTTTGCATTATAGATGCTTATAAGCCGATTCAATGGCACTCACAGTGAATACAATATTTTGTGATGGGATTTTTGGTGTAATAAAGAATTTGAATTTTTGGCCACCGTGTTAGTGTCCCTAAGTGAGCACCAAGATATGGCCGCTCCATACATGACATACATTTCTTACTATAAATGTCTGATACTCGTTCGCCTATAACTCTTGAACGAAATGCTCTTGCTCAATTCGTCACGCAATTCGACGCAACAATTCGTCACGCTATTTCAGATAAGCCGTGAAAATAAACAAAATTGAACCAGTTGAAAGTTAGTTTTGCATTATAGATGCCTTTTTGTTATAAGCTGATTTAATGGCACTTATAGTGAATACAATATTTTGTGATGAGATTTTTGGTGTAATTTAGACTTTAAATGTCTGATACTGGTTCGCTTACTGAACTCTTGAACGAAATGCTCTTGCTCTTCAAAATTTGGCCCAGATGTGTTGTTTTAAACTCACTGCAATTTTGGAATCGAAAAATGTTGTTTAATGCTTCTGACGTTAGTGAAAACACTCTAGAGGGTAAAATTTCGAGGACGCGCGCTGCAGCTACGCAGACTAACGCCATGACAGGAACCATACTAATGCTTTATGGTTATTAACCGGAGAGTATTAAAGGGAACCTCCAATATTATAACAAATTGACGTAAAATTGTTGGAAATAACGAGTGTAAATATAATCTCAGTGTACACAAAAATTGGATATGAATATCGCCTATTTTCGCTTTTAAATTTCCGGCGTGCCGCCATTTTGAATAATATGACGTTATACGGTTGCCTAATTGTTTCAAACAAAAGAACGTCGATTCTGACAATAGCGGCAACGCTGATTTCCCTTTCGTAAACGGTCGATGCCATTTTTAACGGTCGATGCCATTATTAGCAAACGGTCGATGCCATTTTTAACGGTCGATGCCATCATTAACATTCATTAGTAACCAAGCCTTTTGTAATGGTCGATGCCGTATTTCTCTCTAGTTTATGCCTGGATTGGGACGAAAATAGGCTATCATTATTAGATCAAATTGGGCCTAGGTAAAGCGATTATTAGATCTAAGCTAGATTCACGGTTAGGTAAGATTTAGGGTTAGGGTGACCCGTTATTGATATATATTAAGAAAAGCACCTTTTATAATTAAATTTTTCTTGGGTTTGCCGGATCAACCCAGTGGTCTAGTGGTAAGAGAGAGGTGTTAGCATGCAGAGGTTCCGGGTTCGATTCCAGGTAATTATATTCCATTTTTCTTTTTCTGATAGAAAAAATAATTCTAAAATTGGTGAAAATTTTTCTAAGTGTCGCTAAAATGGCAACGACCGTTTACGAAAGGGAAATGCGCAGCGGCAACCACATGACGTCATAAAAATTCAAAATGGCGGCACGCGGGAAGTTTAAAAGCAAAAATAGGCGATATTCATATCCATTTATTTGTACATTGAAATTTCCTTCCTATTAAAAAAAAAATCGAAATTTAGACTTTATTTCTAACAATTTAACGTCAACTTGTTATCACAATGGAGGTTCCCTTTAAAGTGCCAAGGTGATTACTGTACCTGTTAGGGGTTAAAATTCGTGGCTCGGTACCACTGAGGTTGATGAATCACAGTCAGACAGTCAGAGTTATTGTAATACCTTTTAGGGTATTAGGGAAGTGGTCATAACAAGTAACCTCGATGAGGACCCACCTTGTGTAGGGGAAGGGAGGTTACGCAAGAAACCACCTATCTGATTCATGAGTGTAATGGACAAAATTTATTGGCCTAAAAATTGGAGATGAGACTCTAACAGTCTGTGTACATGAAGCTTGCATTGCTAGTAAGATGGAACAGGAAGGTTTGAATCTTTTTCTCAGTTTCTTCTCCTGATACAATGGGGAGTAGAGAGTGACAGGAGGAAAAATATGTTAATAATGTTAGATACATCGAAACGTCGTATCGCTATAATTTTTGCATTTTTGCTGAAGTTTTACAATATATAGAGCTCGCACCTTGCAAGCCTAAGATCTGAAAGCGCTACGTTAACGATACCTTCACTATCCTGGATCGAGATAAAGTTGACGATTTCTTGCAACATGTTAACAGTCAGCTCCATCCGTTTTACCACGGGTGACCGAGAATAACAACAAGATCGCCTTTTTCGGCATGTCAGTCCGCAGAGAACCAGACGGCCGCCCTACCACAAGCGAATACTGGAGTCCACACATACTGATCAATACTAAGCGTATGATTCACACTACGCTCAATCAGTAAAACGCGGTATTGTGAAGTGTCTGTGTGACGGGGCGAAACGTCTCGCGACCAAACAATCAATAATCTCTGAGGAGAAGAAACATCTGTCATCTGTACTTGTTTCTAACGAATATTCCTCCTCTTTTGTGCAGGAGATCACAAAGAATTGAAAAGAACAGCTCCAAGAAGAGAGCCCGTGGCAGAGTTTAAATCCACCGCCGTTTTATCTTTAATATATCTGGGGAGTACCGGAGCCTTTCCGCCGCTGTATAGAACAACTAGGCATTCGCACCGCCTTCAAGTCCGACACGACACTTCGGTCACACGGTCACACGTTTAGCAAGATGGCGTGGTCTACAGGATTCCCTGCGAGTGCGGGAAAATCTTCATCGGAGAAACAGGGAGATCTACGCAGGAGAGGATCAAAGAGCCAACAGGGATATACGACTCGCCCGTACCCAGACCTCCGCCGTTTCTGAACACGCGCACGAGACCGACCACTATCCAATTTGGAACGAGGTTAAGTTTATTGATCGAGACCCTCACTGGTACACACGTAGAGTTAAGGAAGCTATCCACATAAGATTTCACTCTAATAAAATCAACAGGGAAAGCGGAATTGAAATTCCTGAAGAGTACCTTCGTGATATAAATGGTGCCGCGTAATAAGTCGACCTCATCACTGAAGAAGACTAGCAGTAAGCAGTCGAAACTTCGCGATCTACATCTCAAGGGCCGAATTCACGAAGCCCTCCTAAGTTAAGACATATCCTAAGTATTTTTTTAACAATAGTCTATTGTCATTCCAATAATAGGCTATTGTTAAAAAACAATACTTAGGATGTGTCTTAACTTAGGAGGGCTTCGTGAATCCGGCTCCAAGTGACTACATCGTGAGACAAAAGATAACACACTTTATAATTATTATAATAAAAATATTATTATTATTTACCATCTTTCTTCATTTATTACCAAAAGCTTTAATTTTTTCAAGATGCAATCCTTTTCCGTCCTGACACAGGAGTGACCGAAGATCTTGGATTTTTAAATGTTGATATTTTAGGAGCAATCTTTATTCAATTTTTGGCAACTTCAGCCAGTCAGTTCCAGAAATATTCTCTGCACGCGATACGTGCATACAAAAAATATTTCCCATGATGCATCAAGAAGTGTGTTGAAGACAAGATGGCGGAAGGTAGGTATACGTGCATGCACTACCCTTCTGTGGTATGCTCGTCGCTTGTTTGCCCCAATTTATTGCATTTTTTGCCCCAAGGTTCTCCAGGTTCATAACTTATTCGATAAAGCTATAGACTGTAAATCCATAAATGGGTTTTGGTCCCACTGGCGCTGATTTTGTTAATGATTATGGGGATGTGTCAGCACAAACTGAAAGCTTGTACACGTTAACACGTGCATTTTGCTTAATCTACGTTAACTTTAAAATGTCGAATTGAATTTCGGAATCTGTTTTGTTTTCGTTCAATTGAAGTCATGGAAAAATCGAAGAAAGAAGAGTCAAGTGTCCCCGCCAAAGCTGAATCCAAGTCGGATCGTCCGAGCAATTTGTGTTGCTACTCTCAGCGAATCTGCAACTTGGAGAAGTTGAAAGGCTTTGACTTTTGCCACAAGCATATCTTGGAAGACAAAGCCAGCCCATTCAAGCCTTGTGACTTTGTGGCCAAATCAAATGGAAGGAGATGCCCTAACCCCGCCCCAAAGTTGCCCGACAGGGGAAAAAGGTACAGTGAAGACTATTTTGAGATCCTGCACTATAAATATAAGCTTAAAATCTTTTCGGTCTGGTTATAAGCTACATCTACATGTACGTTTCTACAGCGTGTTCACTGTACATCAAAAACATTATTCAAAGCTGTCAAAGTTCAATGAAAATATAACTAAGCAAGATGAAGAAATTAATTTATGGTACATGAAGTTTAAATATTTCAGACAGGAGAGTGTGTGTTTTATCAGGATTTACAACAATTAATTTTAAACAGAGACAACTACCAATAAGAAATACAAGAAGACACATAGGTCGACAATACACAATAAGGTATATGATGTTGACTCAGAAACCCAAAAGTGGGTTGAAATGTGTAACATGCATTCACAGCTTCTGAAAATTCATTTTTTGCTTAGTACCATTTGCAAACCCCTCAGTCCCTCGAGATTGGAAACAAGTTCTAGTAAATTGATTGGTTAATATTTTTATCTGGCTTTTCCAAATATGGCTGGAACAACTTCTTAGCAAATTGAATAATCGAGAGCTTGTTTTGAAGGGTACAAGAGACAGTTGCATGTTTCAACCCACTTATCGGTTTCTGGTTGACTCTAATGCTGATACAGGAGTACTTGTGTCAATGTACATGTACTTAGTTTTTCACTTCAAGCAAAATTCTTAGAAAATGTACATGTACATGTATGCCTAGCAGCACTTATACTTGTGCCACTTATACTTGTGCTTTTGTACTAATGAAAACCAGGACTTATGGTTTTCTCTATTTGAACTTGATGAATTGCAAATGAGTTTGAGAAGGTCACTTAAAAGATGCTATACAGTGTACATGTAATGTACATATGTGTCTACATACATGTATCTACACCATGAAAAGGTTACATTGTTCATAGGTTTTTAAAATCAGTCAAAAACTGGTGTATTGTTACATTCAAAACCAGTCAAGAAAGTGGCTACAGCTGTATGTGTCCAAACCATGAAAATCATTTCATAGCATTTAATTAAAGGCCAGTTAACAAAATAATGCTATTAAAATTGCAGTTTTTGCATTATTCATACTCGCAAAGCGGAGCTACGTCGAGCCGTGGAGGAGAGGAGGAAGAGAAGGCACCACGAGGGTGATGGCGAAGAAAGTTACGATGGCGAAAAAGAAAAAAGAAGAAGAACATCAAGCTCAAATTCTCATAAGAGTGATAAACTAGATGGTCATTCTTCAGGTGAATACTGTAGTAAAATTTTGTTATTCAACTACAGTCAATCCTGTCGCAAGTGACAACCCAAGGTACAAGTAAAGTTCATCACCCATGAAAGGTGGTCGCTTATGACAGTTTTTTTTTTTGTTAAATTCCTTTCTTTCACTTCACTCCATCATGCATATATGTTGCAGGTAAAATTCATTCTCAGGTAGAATCAGTATTTAGTACAGATGTAATGTGTACCCAGTATTCAGTCTGGGTAAGATAACCCTAACCCTCGCACAAAGCTAGACATCACCCCTAGCACAAAGAACATGTAGCACGTGGTGTGATGGTTAGTTTTGTATTTGAGTTAGCTTTGTGATGGGGTTAGGGTAGCTTACCTTCATGTAAGTATGCAATACTTATCTAACCTGAGACCGGATTTATCTGCAACATTTGCACCTATATGTAGTTAAAAGAAAACAAACCTTGTTGGGAAAAAAGTATACATGTACACCATAAACAAATTTGAATTGTGGGACCAAGCCAAACAAGGCATCTTCATCTAAAGCAAGTTGCCATTTGGGAAGTGGATAAAGAGGTTAAAGAAACTGCTGTGCTGTGTGGTTGGAGAAACGAAACACTGCATGTACATTGATTAAGATGCATGAATGAAAATTATTAACTGTAAACAAATTGAAAAGGTGACATTTTTAAGCATTCTCCCTTTAGTGTCAAAGCAAATCCTTTTGATGAAGGGCAATGCTCCAAATGTCAGCTTTTTGAATCTGTTTATGGTGGCGAGTTTACTTAATCAGCTCAAATGGGAAATGGCCAAATTGCATTGAGTTTCCTAAGGGTGACTAATTTTAGGCTTAGTTGTGAAACTGGCAATGAGTCCAAGCACAATCTCTTTTTACCAGGCAAGTATCCCACTACAGATGACTCTTGTCACCAGTTACTACAGTGTAAGAGTAACCCTCCCCCCCCCCCCCCCCCCCACCCAAAAAAAAAAACCTTTGAAGTAAAATTTTGTCAGAAACTTTGTACCAAGAGCAAATGTTCACTATATTTGTAGATGAAGTTGTTAAATTCTTGTCTCCAGAAATCCAATCACAAAATCATGATCATCATCATCATTGCTCTTCATGCCAGTGGGTGCATAAGGCCGAAGCCAATCCAAGAATAGAGTGCATTACATTGTAATTAGGTTATGGTTCAAATACAGAATGGGATTGAGAAGACTTTGTTCAAGTAGCATGGTAAAAAGACTGTTGCAATGTCAACTTCTTATATTACACATTAGTTACTGTCCATTTTGTGTCTAGATGAGGAGGGTGGTGCAAGTGGTGATGATTACCTCAAAGTGGACAGTGCATGGCATGGCGACATCGACAGTGATGCAGACTCTGTGGACAGTGAAGAAGAAGATCCTCTGAAGTGAGCATTGAATGATTTAACCCTTTTTAAGGGACACTGTCCGGCCAAAAATTAATACAGAATTTCCCTTATCTTATTTTCATGTTATATCACCAAATGCCACCAAATATAAAACAAAAAGATTCTATAAAATAAAACAAGAGTAATCATTTGGAGATTAAGTGCTAGTTTGCAAGGATGGAAGTTGATTACCATTCATCAAATTTGATTCCTTGACCACCCATCAAGAAATCAAAATTGTCATTCTTGTGGAATTATGACCTTTTTAGCTGTTGCTTTGTCTCTTTAGTTAACCCTTTCACTCCCAAGAGTGCCAAACATCAAAATTCAAGAAAAATTCCAAAATTCATTTTGTAAAATATTGAAAAACAAATGGTATCATGCAAAAGTACTGCTGAAGAGGTTTCATTTGAATGGTCACACCATGGGATTTCATCAATAGACTCAAAAGTTAGAACAAATGGTACCATGCAAATTAAAGTACTGCTGAAGAGGTTTCATTTGAATGGTCACACCATTTAGAACTACACTACATGTCTCCATAATTAACTTTGGGAGTGAAAGGGTTAAAGGGAAGATAATGGGAAATGCCTTTATTTTCTTCTGGCATTTTTAAGAATTGGATTAGTCCTAGAAAAGTGAGTGATATCAGAGCAATATTAAGATCTTGTACGGCAACTCATGCAGACAGTGCAGAATATCAAACATACTTCATACAAATTGTATGTTTCACTGCAGTACTTTGAAGCCCTTGAAAACTTGCATGAGTCCTGTCCTGGACTTTATTTGAGAAAGAACATGAGCCATTCTACAACTTAACAGTACTTCCTTGAAGTGCTAAAAAAGTTAATAAAAATGACATAAATCCAGTGATGGTTTTCAACTATTTACACCTATGCCCCACTGGGGGCCACAAGGACTGAAGAAGAACACCTATGAAAGGCAGGCCATAAGAGTTTAGCAGGGTGTTCCTGTCAATGAATTTAGTCTCAGCGAATTTACTGTATATGAATGTTAACTCTTTAAGGCCTTGAAAAGGTGGCCTTAAAGTAGGATTGTTCTGTATTGTTTTCATACACACATGTACATGTGTATCTTTTGAAGTTGGAAGTGGCGTCAGGATGTTTGCAAGTGGAAGCAGCACTCACCCACCATAAAAAGGAGTCACCTATTTACAACATTTGTAATTCAATTTCTTCTCAGGCATGCTGGTGTGTGGACAGTGGAGGAGGCCACTAGGATGTGCCGTGATAAGATGATCAGACTGCGTTCTTTGTATGTCGCTCAGTTCAAGAGGTTACAGCATGTGTTGAAAGAAAGAAAGAGGAAATATTGTCAGGCTATTCAGGCTGAAGAAGAGGAGGAAACAGGTACATAATAATGTTATGTTTAATTGTCCACATTCTCGCAAGAGAAATTGAATTACGATGTGTTTGCAAACAAAAGACGGAAAATAAGGTTATAAGCCCCCTTGGTTATAGGAACATCAGTTTGGTAAAAAACAGTACTTCAGTTGTACCCCGTCCACAGTTCCTTAACAGCAGTTCTTTACAAATATTTGCACCAAATTAAGTAAAACAATGCTCATTTATCAGAATATTTTTTGCTTGCCAGCCCAAAAAACCTTAAGAAATCATAAAAGCCCGGGGCTTATTCATGTAACCGGATGTTAGGGTGTTGGGATGGTGATTTATTGACAGTTGTTGTTGTCAAGTTGTTCATCCATCGTTGCCGATGACCATGAACATCGCTTCAGATAAAATGGCAAAAAAAAAACCTCTCATATTCACACATTCCCAGTTAAAAATATCATAGAAGATGGGATAAAAAAAGAGGTCGTGCATAGAATTAAATCTGTCTATTTGCGAGTTCTACTGTGACAAATCATTCCAATTTTTGAAGAAAATGTTTACATTTGGATCACTGATGATCAGTAGATTCATTGTTGCTTGAAGTGGTGTATTCCTTAATGAGTGCGACTTCACCAAGCATGAATATGAACATTGAACGATGACTGTAGGCTCAAATGTGTTTGCACACCGAGCGAGTTCCTTTTTGGTGCAAAATATTTTTGTATTCATGAGTTGGCCCATAGGAGCCTTTGAATTAGTGATAAATAAATAAATAAATAAATCACTTTTGAATTTGGAAGCGTTGGTTTTTGAGGAGAGGGGAAACCGGAGTACCCGGAGAAAAACCTCTCGGAGCAAGGAGAGAACCAACAACAAACTCAACTCACATCTGACGCTGAGGCCGGGAATCAAACCCGGGCCACATTGGTGGGAGGCGAGTGCTCTCACCACTGCGCCACCCCTGCTCCCCACAAGTCAAAGATTTAAACGCCAAGATTTGTGCAAACTAGTGACATCATTTTTGTGTTCCCAGGAGAGTGCCATTTGACGCCCACCCAGCTTCTTGGTCGCAAAAGTCAGCATGAGCGTCCAGGCACTGAAGCTTTGCTGCACAAGCAGGCAAAAGAAAAGAAACAAGGCACAAGTGCACGGCCGCAGACCATGTCCACCTTGCGCTGTACTTACTCTCCTGGAGGCAATAGATGCCCTGAAAAGGTCTTGCCTCTTACTAAACACTGTATTAAACGTATCCTTTGTATTCCAACATGTCTTCCCGTCATGCGTTCTTATGTATTTTTACTTTAACCTTGCAATTTTGGACTTTTCATGAAAAACACATTCCATCAGCATACCTGCATATGTATTTTTAATTTTTTTTTAAAAAAAAATCTTTATTGATTAACATACACCACATTTACACTAAAATCATTACACACAAAGATAAAGCCATAAAAGAAAATGAACGTAGAGGGAGATTAAGCATTGGAAAAAATACCTGCATACGTGTATGTGTGTAGGTTTCAAAATGGATTGCAATTGTGCATGCATTGCTGAAGAAAATGAGGCATCACCTTTAGTAAACAAAAAATTAATACATTTTTGGTGTTCTCACTGAACAGTTAAAAAAAGACATGAGTGTATGTTTTAGCAAAATAATTTGCATGGTCATTAATGTTTTTTTTTCTTTTGCATCAAGGCAATCATTAACTACTATCAATCAATGCAAATAATTATGGTATTTATAATTTATCATTATCATATGACCCGTACGGCCCTGCAAACCTTTGCAAACCTTGCAAACCTTTTCTTTGCAAAACCATTGATGAAAGTCCTGTATGAGGGCGGTATGCATTTGTGTGAGCAGGGCCGGAAAATGCCGTACGGCCTTACTACAAAGGCGGACGGCCTTGTGCCTTAAAATTTCAAGTAATTTTGTCTCCAAATTGGTCATATTATAAAATACTTATTGACTAAGTTAGGTTGGGCAGGATGGGCAAATATTTGGCTCTCGGTCATAGCGCAAGGACCTCGCTGCGCTCGGTCCGTATGCAATGACCTTGAGCCAAATATTTTCCCAGCCGGCCCTCCCACTTAGTCAATAAGTACATATTATCACTGTATTGTACATTGTACTTAAACATCAGTATTATAATACAAACAAAGCTGCTCTTTGAGCGGACACTCCTGTAAGCGGACAGCTCTATCTACATGTACGGTTGCCTTGACAAAACCCTGTTAATATTCTCCTTTTACAAGAACATTCCTGTAAGCAGCGAGCTCCAGTTATGAACAGTTACTGTTTCTTGAGGTTGTCTGCTTACGGGAGCTTTGACTGCATTGAAAAAGTTCATACATGTACATGTTGGTACATGTACTCAGTCCATATGGCTTCTTGCTTTAAGACGATTAAGTTGGTATCTTAATGATGTCATAGTTAAACATATTTCCTTTACGCCACGGTAGACATCACTCATGATCCAAATCAGTTGCTGTTCCAGAAGTGTACATTCCAATCCAAAGGTGACAGTCAATGTGAAAGGAATGTTGCTAAGATCTTTAACCACACCTCGTGCAGACTGCATGTGGAGCTGCCGCCAAGCATGAAAAGGCCAGATGTAAAGAAGGACCTGCAAGGTGCAGAGGAAAGAGCAAAGTAAGTTGCATGTACAGTGTACCCTCTCACTCCCAGAGTCAGTTACAGTGTAGTTCTAACTTTTGAGTCTGTAGATGAAATCCTATGGTGTGACCATTCAAATGAAACCTTTTCAGCAGTACTTTTGCATGGTACCATTTGTTCTAACTTTTGAGTCTGTTGATGAAATCCTATGGTGTGACCATTCAAATGAAACCACTTCAGCAGTACTTTTGCATGGTACCATTTGTTCTAACTTTTGAGTCTGTTGATGAAATCCTATGGTGTGACCATTCAAATGAAACCTCTTCAGCAGTACTTTTGCATGGTACCATTTGTTCTAACTTTTGAGTCTGTTGATGAAATCCTATGGTGTGACCATTCAAATGAAACCACTTCAGCAGTACTTTTGCATGGTACCATTTGTTCTAACTTTTGAGTCTGTGGACGAAATCCTGTGGTGTGACCATTCAAATGAAACCTCTTCAGCAGTACTTTTGCATGGTTCAATGTACCATTTGTTCTAACTTTTGAGTCTGTTGATGAAATCCTATGGTGTGACCATTCAATTGAAACCTCTTTGGCAGTACTTTTGCATGGTAACATTTGTTCTAACTTTTGAGTCTGTAAATGAAATCCTGTGGTGTGACCATTTATAAGATACCTCTTTGACAGTACTTTTGCATGATGCTATTTGTTTTACAATATTTTACAAAATGAAATTGGGGATTTTTTTCAGTTTTGATATTTGGCACTTTTAAGGTTACAGTGTACCTTCGGGGGTGTCTCCAGTATAACAGCTCTAGCGTCTTAAGATTACACTTAATATACCTTAACCCAGATATCAAATTAAAGCTTATAGAGCTGGCTATCTAAATATGGAAACCATTTGGTAATAAAATGAATTGTCGAATTTTTTACGACATCTTAATTCGAACGTCCGAATCAGCTTTAAAACGCTATAACTCAAAGCGATTATTGTATTTTGCTAATTTGATTTGTTCTCGGGTTTCCGGACACGAAGCGCTAAAAAAACGTGTCGGCGATTTCCCATATTCAATTGCAGTGAAAAGTTACAGAATATTTTCGAAAAAGGGAGAAAAGAAATTGGAATGATCGCACGGAAATGGCTCTTGACGAAAAAGTTTTCTGAATTAAGAAATTCGCCGACACATTTTTGTTGATGATATGTTAACCTAGCTTCTGTCCAAATTTGAGGAAAATCGAACAAATTCCCTTTGAGTCGTAGCTCTTTAAAGTGTCCCCAACAAACGAAAAATTAACTTTGAGAAAACAGCGCTTAAAAAAAACATATCGCTTCATAAACAAACTCCGCCCACAAAAGTTATACCGTCATTTCTCCGTCAATTTTCACTATTTTTCGATAATTTTTTTTAGATGAAAGTTCATTCTGTAAACTTTATTTTGACGCCAAAAAGGTACTCTGTAACCTTAAGAGTTGAAATGTAGGCAATGATAGCCATAAGCTACAGTGTAAATACATGTACTACCAATCTGCCCTGTAACCATCGCACGACCATCTACTTTCCACTTTCTTTTTTACTTTTTTTTTCTATACTTTACCAGTACCCATTCATATGTCTGGGTGAAATGGTGATACACTGGGGTAAAGTGTAATAAAGAACCCCTGGTTTGAAACAACCAACCCTCGAACGACTAGTGCAGTGATCACTTTACCTTAGAAAAGCCAAGATTCAGTGACTAAAGCAGAGTCAAACCTCCCTCCCTCCCATGAAACTAGTTTTGGTTTGCGACACATGAACCTGGTAAATGACGTACAATCTCGGACAGAACTCGTTGAGACAGTAGTGTTTCCGCGGGCAAGACAAGTGTTAGTCTAATGTCCTGTTAAAAATCACAGTTATCGAAGCCCTCCTCTCCCCGCCCCCTGCGTTCAATGTTGCTTTAGAAGGGCTGCTCAGAGACCAGGGACACTTTCTGAGTATGTACAACATTGTTTTGTGGGGGGTAGGGGGAGGTAGATACGATAATTCCTTTTAAATGCTAAGAAATGCTTACAATTAATTTTGCCTAAGTGTCTCAACAGTTCTGTCCGAGATTGTAGCTCACCACGAGTGTCCCAGTAGCTCACTTAATTAGAGCGTCTAACCGTTTTGACTTTTATGGAAGGTCATGAGTTCGATTCCCATTTGTCCCATGGTCATGACATGGTGAATGTTACATCTTTCTTAGTTTATCAATTTATTTATTTCTCTTTTTAATCAAATCACCCCTTGTAAGTCACTTTACCTTTTAGGCAACCATTTTTTCTTAACATTTTGAGTGGATTTGACTGTAAAGAATCATCATCATCATAACATTATTAGTAGGTCAGAAGTCATATCCGAGGGTTAACCCTCTACTAATAATTGTGGACACCTAACTACCTATCTAAAAAAACACAGTAAGACAATAGAATAGAATATTAAATAAAATAATAACAATAGAAAGGTGAGGTGGTGCATAGTAGGCAGTTCGTGCATGCATATACCACGTTTGAGGAAAGGTCCGTGCTGCGGATTTGTCTTTTGAAATGAATCGAGGGAGGTGATGTTTCTTAAGGTTGCGGATAGATTATTCCATACCTTGGGTCCGAGATACCTTAGTGAATGTTAACCGTACGTGACAGTACTACCCCTAGAGAGAATGGTGTCTTTGCTTCTGAACTTGAGTAAACTCTGGATGAGATGCTAGTCTATTACCCTCAGTACTTTGTTACCTATTCCCATTTATACACTTGGGTGAAGAAAGATAAAAAAACCTGAACAATATATTTTTTGTGCAGATTAAGGAAAGCCAGAGCTTTAGAACGACAAGATAAACCTGATGTACCAGAAGCTTTGCAGCAGAAATCCAGTGCTCTTGTACCACCATCCATCACTGGCCAGTCTGAAGAGACAGCTCCCACCACCTCTGAAGCACATCAAGATACGAGCTGCCTACCAAGTGACACTTTATCTGCTGGCTCAGAGAAAATGGACATTGACGGCAATCACAGTACACGTAAAGCTGATGGTGAGTGTAAAGTATCGACAAATTCTGCCTGTGCAGCATCGTCTTCTGCTACCCCAAGCGTGGCTTCAGTCTCCGATCCTTCAGAGAGCATCTCCCCTGGTTTGGCAGCTGCAAGCCTTGTAGCGGTATGTAGCAGCCCTCAGTTGCCACTTCAAGGGGCACCCTTATCAAGCATATGTGGCTTAGAGCAGTCTTCAGTGACAGATTTTAAGTCATCGCTAGCCATCAGTGGCGAGCAGCAAAGTATTGGTAATGCTACATCAGAGGATTCTAAGGGTGATGCAGATTCTAAGCTGCCTGATGCTAAAGGAGAAGAAAGCGTAAAAGACACTAAGGAAGCAACCGCAGTTGAGCTGAAGGACACAGTATCCAAGCCTCAAGAAATGACAGAAAAAGACGCTGCCACAGCTGTCCTGTCTGAGGGCTCTGGCTCTGCTGCAAAACAACCTGAAGAATTAAATGTTACTAAAGATAAGGAGGAAGGACAAGTTCCAGCATCTGCTTCGCAATCCGTATCTCAAACTGTTGCTCAAGGTACTACTCCAGTTGTCACCACGCAAGGTACATCCAGTACTTCCCCAAAGGTCGTTTCACCCACTGTGAAAATTGCCCCTCAGCATTTCTCTGAGGACTCTATACAGGTCACCTCGAAGAGTGCCTCACAAGGCACATATAAAACCTCAAAGGTCACCTCGCCCATTTCAGTAAAAGCTTTCCCACTGGAGTCCTCTGAGAACCCCTCAAAGGCTACTTCGAAGAGCGCCTCATACAGTACCTCCAACATCTTAAAAGTCACCTCTTCTGCTACAACAAAAGTAGTCTCACGGGATTCCCCAGAGGAATCGTCACTGGTTGCTTCAAAGAGTGCATTGCAGAGTTCATCAAAAGGTGTTTCACATGAAACTCATAAAACAACCGCCCAAGGCACTTCGTTAGCCATACATACTGTCACGAAACAAACTTCACTGGTAACATCTGGTATTCATCAATCACAGTCAACAACCGCCAGTTTAACACCATCCCAGCCATCCAGAACCAATACTACTAAACCCCATATTACAAGCGACGCACCCCGCTCTACCCCCGTAAAACTTTTCCAGCACCTGCCGTCAGGAATGAAGTCTTCAAGCTCGAAACAGTTCAGTGCAATCACTTCAGTTTTAAGTAAGGAAAGTAATAAAGACTCTAAGACAGATGTGGCCAAGCCCAAAGACTAGGGTGATCTTGGAAAACTGTAAATGCCCACAATGTAGATAATACCAGTGTGGTTAAGCAGACGAGTATTTTTGTCTACTTCTTCACTGATCTCTTCACTTACCTTGAGTGACTGATGCTGTGTTCACACTAGGGCGAAACATGTTTGGTCTGATCACGATTAAAACATGATTCACTATGAAAAGTGTTCACATCAGGAGGTGCAGTGCGCGAATCATGATCGAAACCTGTTTATTCTGAGCATGATTAAAAGTACCTTCCGATGCTGTGTTCACACTAGGGCGAAACATGTTTGGTCTGATCACAATTAAAACATGTTTCACTATGAAACGTGTTCACATCAGGAGGTGCAGTGCGCGAATCATGATCGAAACATGTTTATTCTCAGCATGATTAAAAGTACCTTCCGAGGTAGTTTCCATTTAAGGTGGCTCGACTGGGTTTTTGAGCGACGATACCATTTAGCTTTGAGAAACTTATGTACCACCACAAACGATCCAACGGAAAATCGATTGCCACAGCTGTACTAGAGAAAGATTAAAGTTTCAGATGAGGTTAGTTTTATGGAAATCGGAGTTGCCAAAGCAACGTTGTGACGTCACTTCCTGTTTTAAATAATACCGAATTACTTGTCATCAAGAGATAATTTTGGAAAACGCTCTCTGGATCTTCGACCTGACGTACTTGTCCTTAGGTCTACAAAATTTTACAAATTTCTATGGAAGCGTTTTCGAAAAAATTTCGAGTGAAGTTTTAAGGTGTTAAAATACAACAAAAACAAAACAATTCTGAAATGTTATTAAAATTTATGTCTACAAGGCTTGATGAAATAATGTTTTGGTCTTACATGAATTTTATACCATCCAAATACCTTAGGTAAAAATCTCAAGGATATCGCTGCGTTTGGATTTCAGAAATATTACCTTGAATATGAACTGGCCTGGAGTGTTATTTCGCTTTTACATCAAAAGTTGACCCTACACTTATTAGCTCTTATTAAAATTGTCATGAATTAAAAAGCGAATGATGAATTTTTTTAAAATTTAGTCTTCATGAAGATTAATTAATGTTTAATACAATCTCCAATTTTCAAATTCATTGAAACATTCTAAGGCTGTCAATTTTTAGCGCCAACTCAGGAAAATATTGAGCTGATTTTCGCGCTTGTGGCTTGTTGTTTCATGATGCATCTCCATTGTATGAAATCGCCGTGGAATTGTAGCTTTCAGTACATCATGAATTCATGTAACACTTAAAACAAAGCAATGAAATGTTTATGAATTCATTATGTACTGAAATTTACAATTGCATGGCGATTCGAGACAATGTAGACGCATAATGAGATCAACAAATCACTTTCATGAAAATCAGCTCAATATTTTCCTACGTTGAGGCTGTAAATTGACAGCCTTAGAACGTTTCAATGAATTTGAAACTTGGCAGTTGTATTGAATATTAATTAATCTTTATGAGGACTAAGTTTTAAAAAAAATTCATCATTCGCTTTTTAATTCATGACAATTTTAATAAGTGTAGGGTCAATTTTTTATGTAAAAGCGAAATAACACTCCAGTCCAGTTCATATTCAAGGTAATATTTCTGAAATCCAAACAGAGCGATTTCTTTGAGATTTTCACCTAAGGTATTTGGATGGCATAAAATTCATGTCAGATCAAAACATTATTTCATCAAGCCTTGTAGACATAAATTTTAATAACATTTCAGAATTGTTTTGTTTTTGTTGTATTTTAACACCTTAAAACTTGACTCGAAATTTTTTCGAAAACGCTTCCATAGAAATTTGTAAAATTTTGTAGACCTAAGGACAAGTACGTCAGGTCGAAGATCCAGAGAGCGTTTTCCAAAATTATCTCTTGATGACAAGTAATTCGGTATTATGTAAAACAGGAAGTGACGTCATAACGTTGCTTTGGCAACTCCGATTTCCATAAAACTAATCTCATCTGAAACTTTAATCTTTCTCTAGTACAATCGATTTTTTCGTTGGCTCGTTTGTGGTGGTACACAAGTTTCTCAAAGCTAAACAGTATCGTCGCTCAAAAACCCAGTCGAGCCACCTTAAACCTGACAAAACACGTTAGCGCAAATATCGTCTCCTTGTTAAACGCTACATTACCTTTCGTTCCCGAAGAGTTTGATAAGCGAGATTCAGCCTTATAATCATACAACAGCAAGTTCGAACTCCATTTGTCTCGAGTCACGTGTAATTATAAAGATTTTATGCGAGCTTATGCCTGCTTCGTAAAACCAGGCGTGAAACGTGTTTTGAAATTAACAAATAATGTGAACTTAACAAATTTACACCGGTTTTCCGTGGTGTGGACTCTTATTTACCACGATTTACGTCATCACATAGTCAAAATGTTGTGGACTCACGAGGCGCAGCCGAGTGAGTCAGCAACAAATTTTGACCATGTGATGACGTAAATCGTGGTAAATAAGAGTCCAAACCACGAAAACCGGTGTAAATTTGTTTTTTACAACAATATTTAGAAAATAATACAAGGAAAAATCGAAGTCTTGTTACAAACGTGACAGCAAAGAAAGAGCAAGCGTTGTCTATAACTTTCTCGCTATCTGATTGGTTTTATTCAAGCGCACGTGATGTTAGCGTCAGCATCGTTGTCTGGACTCTCATTTACCACTCACGTCGACCAATCAGATTGCGAGTTTAGCGGCAATTGTGGTAAAAAATGAAATTGAAAACGTGTTTACGGGAAACGTGTTTCAATGAAACTTGTTTACGGCTAAACCTGTCCCGATGCTGGTGTGGGCACAGCATGAGTTACTATGTAGCAGATGGAATTTAATCATTTTCTTACGTTTGGTTCTTTCTTTGGGTAAAGTTATCTGCGGGGGTTAACCTGTCGACAGGTCGTTCGCCGTCTTTAAACAGCTAGAACGTAATATCCATGGGCGCTTCCTGAGCAACGAATTTTGTGTGAGTACAGTGAGTGGTTATGCCCGCAAATCTAAACCCAGATACACTGTGCAAGGCTGAAGCGTAGGTTAGATAGTTGGGTTGACTTGTCAGTCGTAATCTGGTGTTGGTATTAGAGCGCTTTTCATTTGAGTGTTGAAAGTAATTTTGCTATTGCTCTGATTTCGCATTGCTACGCTTTGTCATTGGGTAAAAAAATCTCGCGCTACTTTCTCAACCAATCAGAAGCAAAACAAATTGTGAGTTGTACGTTTTTTCCCGCGCTTAGTACCGGCTACATGTATATTTGCCTCGAGTTCTGATTGGTTCATTGGGTTGTCTGCTCTGTTGTGATTGGCCAGAGTAAGTGGTCTGGTTTTCGTTTTACGACACTCAAATAAAAACCGCTCTAAAGTGACCATTGTCGTTAACTTGGTCACTTTTACCATTTTACATCTATTTGTTGCTTTCGTTGTAGTAACAAATCATTTAAGACAGATTTTGTGGTACTCTTTGTAAGCTGTCTTACTTCTTTTTCTAAAAATGAAATAAAGCTTTTCTTTAGAGGTACATTACAATCCTTAATTGAGGGGCTGCTGTATTATGGCCCATAGGCGCCAAGTATCCCATAGGGCGATTCGCTATTTATTAAAGGGACACTGTCCAGGTCAAGCCCAAATCATACCGTCCAGAAGGACATCGGACACCTTATTGAGACTTATATAACGGCGTAACTGGTTAGCTTTCAGTTGAGGTTAGGGGTAGCAGTTTATATAGTTAAATTTAGTACTAAGCAACCCGAGAAGCTAGGTGGTACAGTGGTACGGTAGGCTGTGTAAGCCTAGCCGAGGTCATAGGTTCAATCCTGAGTGGTTAAGATTTTCTTTTTTTACACTTAAGTGTCGACATTACGTTATATAAGTCTCAATAAGGTGTCCGACGTCATTCTGGATGGTATGATTTAGGCACAACCCACTGTCCGACCTCATCCAGGTCGAATGGAATTGGAGGTTCCGAAGAGGTGCAGGCCTACTGCACTGTCCCAGCTGGAATATCGTGTTTTCATGATTATGACCAGGAGCTTGCTTCAGCTAACTTTATTATCTTGAAATTGGAAGAAACCATCGCCAAAAGTGATAGAAGCAAAGAAATATGAAATGAACAGACAAACTAACGGCAATTGAGAAAAGTCAAAATTTCACAAGAATGGCAAGTTTGATTTATTGACCGCCTGTAAATAAATCAAATTTCATAAACTGTAATCCACTTCAATCCTTGCAATCCTGCACTTTATCTTCAAACTACTGATTTTGTTTTGCCCTATAGAATCTTTTTATCCAACTAAGTTGTTGTTTGCTGGCATTTGATATAAGGTGGAAATAAGCAAAGCGAAATTTTGCTATTTCGGCGGGGCAGTGTCCTTTAAAATTTAGTTAAGACTGAGTGCCGAAAAAAAACTGACAAAGACTGTCAAAAATGCGCCTTTAAAAAGTGTCCCCCTTTAAAGTGTGTGATGCGCCTTTAAAAAGTGTCCCCCTTTAAAGTGTCCCTTTAAGGTTTGGTATCCACTAGCAACATAACAATCATAATCGTAACCATTAGAGAGACACTGTCACGTATTTTTAGTATCACTTTAAAAAGCCAAAAAACAAATTTGTTTCAATGGAAACCTTAAAATAACGGTCCAGTTTTGTTGACAAATACTCTATCAGTGCACAGAAGCTAGAATTCGTTATCTTTGGCTGCGGATGGCCAGGATGGAAATGGATTACAACTTGAAAAAATTGGCCATTTTTTCAAGTTCCTCTCATGCAAGTGTCGTGGAAAAATCGCGGAAAAACTTATGGTTTGTTCTTCCTTGAAGAAATCACTTGATATGATCTTCTTGGTGTAGTGAAAGCAATTTTATGTTTGAGCAAAGGTCCTTTGTCATATATTTAGTGTAATTTGACCAAAACACAGCAAAATCTGCGTGACAATGCCCTTTAAGATAAGCTTCTTATGATCTGATGGGAACAGATTTCTGAAATCCCTATCTGAAATCCCTATCCTAGCTGAACCAAGGTTTGCGTCTGGATCTTTTAATGTTCTGCTTAGCCCACAGGTTCACAATTGAAGTTAGCTTACAAATCATTCTTTACTTATATCAACTCTGAGTACTTAATTGGATTTTACAAGTTTATTGTAAAGTAAATAGCTCTGTTATGTGGAACTAAGATGGAATCAGCTCCTGATCGTTCAGCGATCAATAGAATCTAAAATGAACTGTTAGTTTTGTTTACTTGTGCAAAATTTTGTATTTCCTGTAATAACTTTAACCCTCGGACGTAAAGGGGGCGGGAGGGGGGGGGGGGGGGGGAATTTCAATTTTTTCAAGACGTTTAAGATTAGCACATAACGTCTTCAGTCGCTTTCCGATAAATTTGAATTTTTAGTAAAATCCAAGATGGCGGCCATCTTGGCGGCCATCTTGGATGACGTCACGGACTCCGGCAACGCTACAACCCATAATATTTACCTTATCTTGTAGAGCACATCACAGGCTGTCTGTTAGACGTAAAATATTTCCGAAATATCGCAACATCGCAAAAACCCCAAGGGAGGTTGCCCCCCCCCCCTCCCCCCCCAACCCTTGTACCACAGTGGGGATAAGTTTGCGTGTACGTCCAAGGATTAAGAGGGTTACGGAAAGAAAACATACATCGTCAAAGCAGAGGGTACTGTCGCGATCTAAGTTACTACCGAAAAAGATTCCAGTTTTTGTTTTGGGAAATAAACTAAAGAACAAAGAACTCCAACTGAGGTGTTGAAGGCTCGCGACCGTTCATAAATTTAATGAGACTCGCAAAATTCATCATTATGCGAGCTTAGGCTCAAAAGTGCGAGCGGACGCGATTCTTAAACAAACAGTTGGTTAAGAAGAAATCACTTGCTTAGAAAACTGAACAGCTGA